>JACGDI010005377.1:34288-62682 GCA_014898725.1 Jacaranda copaia
AAATAAGAATAAAAAATAGCTTAAACGGGAAAAATCATACCTGTAGGAAAAAAATTTGAGAAAAATAGAAATATGTATAACTATGCATAGCCCTTATGAAATTATTATGTAGTAGTGGTGAGCGAAGGGGGAGAGAAGGTAGTGGGATGATAGTTATTTTACATAGGCATGGGAAGTAAAATATATATATATATATTTTAGAGAAGACACTTGAAAACATACCAAAGGGTTAATAGACTCTTTATTAATAACTAGAGTCTCTACACACTCTAACGTGTGTGCTAAATTTTTTAGATAACAAAAATATTTATTAGTTTTTATATAAAATTATTATTTTAATAATTTAAATATATTTCTTTAATTTCTTGCATAAATAAATAAAAAATTATGAAAAAAATGATAAGTGGAGTAGAGATTTAGTGGATTGTATCAGTAGTTACGACATGAATACAATAAAAGATAAATATATGAATGTTATGAGAGCAACACTTAAAAATACATTAAAAAAGGAGTTAAATGTTTTATTAATAATGTAAATATAGATAAAAAGAGGTCTAACGTTGGACCAATTTCACATGCCCGTATAAAATTGGTCCACGTTTTGGGTGTTCACAACTTCTATGACAAACCCTTTTTTGGTATGAGAGCGTAAACATTTTTTCCATGGTGTCCCCAAGCCTGGAGACACCTGGGGCCGAGTCCGAACGAGGTCACGTCCACTTCGAATTTTTAAAAATCTGGATATGATATAAAAACTTTACAAAATTTATAAGTTTATTGTTTTCTAAATAATAAAATTACTCTTGGTGTAATTAAAAATATATGCTTTTCTCTTTTGAAATAAATAAAAAAATATTTAAATTTTTAATAATTTAATTTTGCCCTTCAATAATATTAAAAATACTTATATGTAGTAAATATTGAATATTTTCCAACATATATATTTAACACGTTAAATGATGAATTGGTTCAATAGCATCGTTGTCACATTTATATACATGAAATTTAGAATTTAAAACTCGCGAATTCTTAATATATATATATATATATATAATATAGATTTTTATATATATTTAACATAAAAGGTTGAAACACATGACATATTCTCATTAATACAGTTTAAAATCGGTCATATCATTATATTGGTAATTAAAAAAATGCCGAAGGAACTCCTATCTGTGAACTTCATCGATTCGGATTCTTTTTTTCCTACTCGATGTGATGCTAACGCATGCATTGGTTACCTTTGCTCCACGATATCTAACCCAGACTCGAAATGAACAGTTCCCCCAAAATGAAAACATGTAAATTGAAGGACTTCTCAAAGAATCTTTTCATCTAACATAGGGTCATGTCATGTGATGTCTTTGAAAAAATTTGTAATCTACGGAAACAACATATTCATGCGTTGATGCATATAGTTGATATGTTTTCGCATGTATTTATTCCTACTATTTCCTTATCTTTTTGCTATTTTGATTTGTCACGTGACACAAAATCTCTATCAATTTAAGAAGGACCACGTGGTATAATTACTGCATCTTTTAAAATATTAATTATTGAGTTATCAATTTGTGTAATGGCATAACCTTCCTCATATATATGTAAGTGTAAAGTTTAATGTTTCGATTTTAGAAAACTCTTAATGTGTGTGTGGGCATTAAAGGGAAAAAAATCCTTAAAATATTATTCGTATATCAACAATAGTTTTAGGCTTGACTTGGTGTTTTGGTATATTTTAAGAAAAATATTCTAAGGGAAATATGTTGTAGAATCTGAGAAAGTGTCAAAAATAAAAATAATTTTACAGTTAAAGAAAATATATTTTGAAAGAAAAAAATGTTATAGAGGAATGAATATACTGCGCCAACATAGCATAATTTCGACCCTTAGTATTTGCCGAACAGTTTCAATGTTCCGTGACTAATCCAACCTTTAAACTGCAAATTGATGTTTCGAAAATGTAATTTTTGTCCTTTTATTTTTGGCAATTCAAACAAATTTGGCCCACCATTTCTCATTGATTTGTTGAAAAATGTAATTTTTGTCCGTCCAAAAAATTTGGTCCACCATGTGAAACATTAAAACTATTGATTGATTTTTAGGAAAATGATATTTGCCCGGTGTAACATATTTGGTCCGTGTTTCATGGATTAAAATTATTAATGGATCATTAGCTAGAAAAAAATGTAAGTGATTTTTGTCCTAAATATTTGCCACTTCGAACAAATGTAATGTTTACATTCAAATAGATTTGGTCCTCTGTGTCTCAACCCTTAAAATTATCAATTAGTTTTTAGGGGGAAAAAAAGGTAAATTTTGTTCTTAATATTTGCCACTGGACCAGATTTGATTCTCCCTGTTATAGCCACCAAGTATCAATTGATTTTTAGGAAAATTTCGTTATTGCCCTTAACATTATCCAATTAGACAAATTCTGATCGTACTGTGCTTCGGCCGCCCTCAAATTATGAACTTATTTTCAGGCGAACGACGCTTTAATGATCAATCCATAATACTTGGACACGTCACTCAATAGACTGGTCCTTCGTATTTTTATGAAACACGCCCAGGTGCATACATACAAATATTGTTAGAGACAAACCAAATGAGATACACGTGACGGTGTTCCCTCTATCATTCATTCACAGCTAGAAAGGTCGACTTTCCCACCACAACTTTGAAAGTACCAGCAAGAGGAGTGCTAGTTTTTCTTCCTTCTTCTTCTTCTTCACCATTTTTTTTTTTTCAATTTAAAATCTCAATAAAACTCTTAGGTGGATAATATACACTCCAACATTGTGATTATCAATATTTCATAATCTCATTTTATTCAAATATTTTAAGAACCGTTTAGTGCAAGCCTTTGATTTTATGACTCATGCCATTCATATGATTATCAGTATAATAAGTTGCAGTCTCAAAGCCCATTTCCTGGCTAGAATATTCATGACCAACTCCCAGCTTCGCATCTGTTATCTTTGAATGAAAAGATTTTTAACATAAATAAGATGCTTAGAAGTGAGAAAACAAAGGAGGCAAAAAACAATTGAATCTGGATCAAGGCAATAACAGTGTGCATTTGGAAGATTTAATTTCATGATTAGGAGAAGAGGACTTAGTGAAAAAAATGATATTTATACTCGTATTTCGGAAAAATATTCTAAACAAGAGACAACAATGAAAGGAAACAACACTACAAAATATCGGAATGAGAAAAAATAGCTTAGATATTAGTTAATCTAGTAAAACTTCAAAATGTTATTTTTATATCCACTATTTGTTGAGCAAAATGTAACAAGACAACCTACTAATGGGATCTCAGTACAAACCATACACCAGTAATTGTCAGACTTCTCTTAGATCAGCATTAACACGATCACCAAAATCATCTGATGCTTGTCCAAAAATTTAACTACCTCCAGATTTAAGTGTATTACTCAACCTGTTCAATTGACAACACAAACAGAAGTGAGGTGAGTGAACAGTGTGTGCGATACTAATGGTTTGGTAACATGGGCTACGGCCTACAAAAGTTAAACTTATAGAAAAGGAGAATGGCAACATATAATCTCATCAACGGTTTGGTGATCTAAAGATATTGGGATAGTGCATGTGCATTAGAGAGAGATATACTGTTCAATTCTGCAAGGCAAACAATAAGTTCCCTCTCTTTCTTTACTTTTTAACCTTCTTCAAGAGAACGAATGATATTAAACATGATGGAGGTGCATGATGTCAGGCACAAAATCAGAAGCTATGTAGATGAGAAGTAACTTATAATTTCCTTCAGAAAGGGATAGGGGGTGGGCTTGCAATTCAAGGGAATAAATGAGAAATAACATATGGATAGCAACTAAGTACAGGAAATCCAGAAACATTCAGAAAGCTACTATTTTAAGACAAATATGCAAACATCATATTGAAATAGTTGGTCATGCTTACCAGTCCAAGCCCTCAAAGAGGCCTTCTCCTTTTATGGCAGAAGTTTTAAAAATAGCCCATTGGCGGTTCTTAATCTTGTGCAACTCTAAGGCTTCAGTTACTGCAGCATCATCGAGTGCCCCAGGAAGATCCTGTAAACCAGTCAGCATGAGAAAACATGTTTGTCTACATAAATGCACATGTGTGTTTTCTGCTGGTTCTGAGTTCAGTTCTACAGCATCATTGATGAATCTTAAACATATTACTTAGAAAACAAAAGCTAATTCATACACTTCAAGAGCAAAAAACATCATCCAATTACACAAACCTGTTTGTTTGCAAATAAGAGGACAACAGCACCTTTTAGCTCCTCCTCCTGAAAAGAGAACATTATATTGCAAGTAAATGTCATAACACAACACAGTTAAGTATATTCACAGCTTGTACCACTTATACTACAGCATGAAACCAAATACTACAAGTTTGGCTGAGGAAAAAGCAAATAAAAATCACTAATACACTAAATCACAAAATTTGAAAAAAGAAAAAAAAAGTTAAGAAAGAAATCAATAAAAGCAAGAAGTTGGATACAACCCACAGCTGAAAGGCTAACTACTATCTCCATGGCTACCTATTAAAGAGCTATAGAGCAATGATGAAGATGAACAAAATACATGGAGGTGGTCACATGTTGATGCATGGCAACCAAAATGTCATTTTTAGGATTTTTGGAATGAGAAATAATGCTACCCATAATTTAGCCAAATGGTCTTTCCATGGGATTTGGCGTGAACCATTTCTTAGTGGAGCATCCCATTGGAAATCTTTTGCGGTCAATCCTTCTATTATTTGTCTGAACTATGACGTCTCCAATGATGCATGAATCAATTATCAAAAAAAGAAAAAATGAAATGATGAAGATGAACAAAAGTAGGAGCACCTCCAATATTGCATGAAATTCTTCTTTGGCAATCACCAGCCTGTCAGTATCACTTGAATCAACAACATATATTATAGCTTGAGTATTGGGAAAGTAGCACCTCCAGTACGGCCTAAATAGCAAAAAATTAACCAAGCATGAATAAGTGTCAGCTAAAAAGGTGCTAGAAAAGATAATACCAAATGCATCTTAGTATAAGGCCTAATCAACTGAAGTATCATCATAGCAAGGATTAAGTGAATATTCGGATAAGTAGAACTCCTAATTCCAAATATTTCCAGGAGAAAGGGAAAAAATTGCCAATAAAGGTTGGACCACCAGATACCTTTCAGAACCTATCTCCTCTACGTAAAACCAAAACGAAAGATTTCAACTATTACAAAAACAATCTCCAGAATCTCTTCTTTCACTCTGATCATGAAAAAAATATCCTGCATGCTTTTTCTTGGAACCATCTCTCTCTACATATAGAAACTGCATCTGTTTACTTCACTAAAAGTAGGTGATGTGTTAACTGTTAATATTAGGTTAAGGGTGATGAGAAGATAAAACATATTTGTATACAAAAAAATAGGACAGACACCTTTCAAGAGGAGCAATGAGTATTGATGAAAGCTCAATTTGTTCTGACAGAAGAAAGTAAAGAGAAGAATTGGGAAAAGAAAAAACAATCCGGACAGAATTGAAGGATTTGGCCAAGGAGGAGTTTGCTAGAGTCTCCCCTCATTTATTTCTTCCCTATGTTAGATGGAAGCAGGCAAAACCTAAGGAACAAGAAATTCACGATAAACAGCATTTGGATGCAATCAATTATCTCCTTAGAATCAAACAAAGCCTATTATCCTACAAATCAAACATAGAACACAATGAAACTACTACAACAAAATTCATAGCTCTTTCACATCAAGGAAAAGAACCTCAAGATGTTGAAGAACAGATAAAATATTGCAGAGAGAACAGATCGATTGATCTTGTCATGGACGTACTGATCTTGTCATGGACGTACCGGCCCCTCCTCAAGTTCTAAAAACTATAACCATACCAGGAAAAAAGTTGAGAAGAAAAGCAAAAAACAGAAATGTCACTTTTACTATTTGACTTGTATTGATAAAGTTAACTTCTCTATGCCTTATCAACACATTAGTAAATGTGGTGCAATCCCCAATAAGTCCTTACTGCAGAATGAAAAATTAACATTATGTTTTATTAAAGAGTTAGAAATATATGAGGAACAAAAATTAATGATCAAGTTAACTAGGAGAAATGTCAGAAATCAACAATTCCCTATCTCAATCCACAAAGAAGAAATTCCAATCAAAAAGTTTAATTGACAATAGAATACTGCACAAAATCAATAAGCAAACAACATATAAGCATGTTGTTATCTTGTAAATGCAAGAAAAAACTATTGAAACAGAAAAATAAGCACTACAACTGGCAGAAGCAGAGAGTCAAAATCAGTACCTAATGCTAGTCTGTCCACCTGCCATCAGCAAAGAAAACCTCTAAGTTAGCCATAAACTTTGGAATGACTTCCACGGCAAAGAAATGATTAGCAAGAGTAAATTTAAAAATAATGAAAAAACCAAAAGAAACTTGCACCCAAATTTGTGATGAACATCAGCAATTTCACAAAACCAAATAAGTGGAAACCAGTCAAAATATCAATTGCTTAAGAGGCAAGAATACAAAATCAAGCTAATCATGAATACTCATATATTTATACCACATGGAAAGAAAAACAGCAATTATAATTATCTGTTGTGCTTCCCTTAAGATCAATGACACAACGAGATAGATTCTGGCTGGAATCTTACCCAGCCTCTCACCAGTTATATGAGTAAAAATAGCATACAAAGTTTAAAAGCTTCCCTCAACCTCTCCATGCTTAAAACTAAAGTGAAAAGACTCACCATTCTGATAACACATGCAAATGAACCTTACTGAAAGCCGAAACACAACCAAATAATTCTCCAGTTTTGGCCCAAAATACAATCATCAAAAAGTTTTATAACAACAAGGATAGTGAGATAGCTCTTGTAGTTTGCAGCCACTAAAGCATTTAAGAAAACAAGAAATTGAGAAAACCTACAATTTACTACTTGGATTAACATAAATTTCATCAATAAGGAGAATGTCTTTGATATAATGGACAATGGTAAGAATGACCATGAAGTAACAGTCTCCAACAATCATTGTTAAGGCTTGCTCCACTGAGCTTCGATAAGACTAAATCACCCCAGAGTAGTTGCTTTCCTCTTTATATTTCAGGTTTTGTTAAAACTTAGAAATCCTTAAATCTCCACACGGTTTTGATGTATTTCACAGGTTGGCAAGAATGAATTGTTACTTTGTCATGACAGTCACAACTCATGCACTTCCATGTCAGAGAAAATGAGAAGCTTCAGCTATACTTAGATAGAAAGAAATGCTATAAATCCAAGTCAAATAGCATAACTTCTACATGCTAAATAAATTCAGAAATATCATTCTGAGAAGTGTACAGAAAATACCTAGATCCCAAACTTGAAACTTTATGTTGTTATATTGCACAGTTTCCACATTGAAACCAATTGCTGTAAAGAAAAAATACATTGTTAACCAAAAGAAATACAAGCTCCATTTTGCTCTTTCCTACATACACAGTTTATGCATTCCATTTACACAAATCCATCCACATCAAAATTGATACAGCGAAACATGAGGTCAAGAGACGCCTTAACTGATGAAAATAAGATTAAGAGCATAGAACAAGTTCAAATAACAATGCAAAAGAATGTATAACAAGTTCAAATAACAATTCAAAAGAATGTATAACAAGTTCAAATAACAATTCAAAAGAACGCAAGCGATTCAAAATCTGTCGTCCTAAATTTTCTTCAATGTCACGTTTCTAAAATAACAATTTGCCAAGATCACAGAAAAAGATGCAATTTTGTTATCGTCACATGTTCTAATTCGCAAGGAAAGTGAAAAGTACAAACGAAAAATACTTACTTGGGATAGTGGACACTACTTCACCCATCTGAAGTCGATCTACAATAACAAAAATTACAAGACCAGTAAAATCATCACAAACATATAAATCACATACAGTGGGAAGGCAAAAGGATTAATTCATACAAAGAATGGTGGTCTTTCCGGCATTGTCAAGCCCCAGAACGAGGATCCGAGCTTCCTTGTTGCCGAACAGCGACGAAAACAGCCGCGTAAAAACTATTCCCATTTCTCCCTCCTTTCCCGCTTAATATGATGTATTCAACAGTATACAGGAAAAAATACAAAACCCAGAACGGATCCAAGCAAAATATCACAAACCTCTTGCCCTTCCTGCAGAGGATTGAAACGGAAGTTACCACTTAACGAAATCGGAAAATGAAATTAAGTATTACTGTATAACAGCATCACGATTGAGCAGGGGAAGAGAAAAGGGAGGATCTACCTCAGAGGATGGATATAAATTTGGGAGTTGATTTGATAATATGAAAAGTAAAGCTGGTGAATTCGTCTTATACGAGAGATTCTTGACAACTGGGAGTAGAATTGATTGTTTTGGTATATCGGAAAATTCTTTGTACGAGACTGTAGTGCATGAGAAAAGGCCGAAGGAGGGGAGAAAAAGAAAAAGATGGGCGATCCCGCAGACGGTGGACCGAGCTACCCGACCCGGAAAGTATGTGCAAACATGAAAATATTAAATTATTAATAATATAATAATTATTTAATAGATATATAATATAGAAATAGAAAAAGCTTGTGAGCTTTTGAACAATTGAATCAGAGCTTAAGTTTGATTCATTATAAAGTTCAAGTTTGAATTGAGTTATAATAGAACCAGAAATAGATCCGGAATTAAAATTGTAGGGAGCAAAAATCATAAACCATAAAAATTTCAACATAAATTATTTTCAATTAAAAGATACAATAAGTTGGTAATATGTTTTATGACACATGTAAGCAAACACAAAAAATATATCATAAATTTAAATGAAGATAACAATATATATTATTTTAAGTCAAGAAAAGAGAAAAATACATGTTAAAGACAAAAAAAAATTGAAAAAACTTTTTTCTAAAGAAAATTCACTTACCTTTGTCCCTTTTTATCAATTTCGTTGATGTCAAAAAAGAGAGATTTTAGTTATTTTATAAGTTTCTATAAAATCGTAAATATTTTTTTAATTAGATCCTATAGTTATATTTTCAAACAAATAAAATAGAAGTGTTTTAAGTGTCCAACCTAATTGTAAATATGTGCTTAAAAATTTATTTTAGACTTTTGAAAATTAAAATAATAATGAATTAAAATTTATTATTAAAGTTTCAAATATATATACTAGAAATTATTATGAAAATTAAAAATACATATAAAACAATGGGAGAGCAAATTAATACTTAAACTTTAAATATATATTAATATATAAGCTAAAATTATTACAAAAATTAAAGAAAGTGTGCAAAATGTTTTTTTTTTTGGGGGGAAGGGGGGAGGTGGGGGGGTGGCCCCCTCTTGCTTTCCTATGGTGGCGCTTGTAAAATTCACGATCCAACTCAATTCATTTTACATTCCTAAATATATTTAATTTGCCTGATTGACATAATTGGTTATATGTCCAAAAACTTTAGGAGCTTTATTTGAAATAAGACATGAGATCTTGCAATTTTTATAAATATTTTGTAAAATATAGGAATTCATAAAAATATTTAAAGTGCAAAATGTCCTTTTGACAAATGATATAGTTGTGTTTGAAAGCTTTGTCGCTTAAGTCTTTAGTTGTGTTGATAAATTTGGGTTTCAACTTTCAAGTTCACCTAAAACACATTGATATTTGATTTGTTGTTCTATATAGATGACAATATAGTGAATAATTTTGGTGAGAAAATTGATGATAGTAATTAGTGATGAAGGTCGTTTCAATGGTTCTATGGCTCAAGATTCGGGTAACTCTGATAAGATAATAACTGACCCCACATTCCATTTAAGATACAGTAGTTCGTGAAGAACGTGAACGTCCTTAAAGTAGGAATTAGGATAAAAGACTTTTATAAATACTTTTGTACCTTTTCTTAAAAAAGCATTATTATGTTTGTAGAATAATTGTATAGTAAAATTATAGTGTATAAGGTTTCAAATCCAAGTCTTGCTTTTTCCTCTATAAAAGAGGACTTGGAGTAAGGAATTAGGCAGAGTAAAAAATCTTATCAGCTTTATCATTTCTATATTTTCATATATATGCATTTTCATTTCGTAGCAAATTCCTGTATTAGTTCTCCTATTTTATTTAATGTAAGTATTATCTATGAAATAAATTAAAATTTTATATTCATCTACGCACTCTTTCAACTACAGTATTTTATTTAATCTAATTTATAATCAACAAAATTTATTATATCCTGATACCATATTAGTATTAGAGCCAAGATTAATTCAGGACTTATCAAATCTATAAAGATTTTATAGATCATATTTGGATAAGAAATCCAAAATTTACTATTTAAAATGGAAAAATCCATAATCGCGTTTTACTAAACAATAAGGCCGTGTTGGCAGAAGGCTGTTGAAGGGCGCGAGCAACTTATTTGTTGTTGTTCATAAACTTATAATTCCTTCAATTTATGCATAATTTGAGACACAAAACGTGTTGTGTGAGCCTGCATCTAAAGTTCATAAACCTGCATGATTGTTATTTTTTTAATATTTTATGGTGTGTGATATTACAATTATCAATAAATTTGGTGTCTGACATTGCACCGTATGAGCTTTTTTTAAATTATAATTTTGCATGTACTAAGAATTCTTTAGAGTTCAAACTCTTAACCTCAAATATAAAAATATGATGATAATATCATCTCAAACCTACAAATATGATGATAATATTATTTAACTAATCAACCAACCGATAAACGATTTTTGCAGCAATGTGGTAATTGTTTTGACATAGCTAACAAATGTGTCCAAATTGATTAAAGTTGTCTTCCTGCAGGATATCACAGTGTTTATTCACAATGGAGTCATGGAAAAAGCAAGGGAAAAAAAAGGAAGTACTGCTGCCATTTATAGAGCAGATTGGAATATCATCTCTTCCAGCTCCTGCAACATTCCAAAGAAACATTTTGTGTAAAAAATATACGAAAGAATAAATACAACCAAACTTCCGACTTTTTATATGTTAAAACTTGAAGTTACGGTACAATCAGCGTTACCTGCTTAGCAGAAGCAACTTTGGGTTCTCCCCATTCCATAGCCTTCTTCTCCAGCACTTCAAAATCAGCCTTTCCGGCCTTTATCTGGGCCCCCAGTTCTGTGTCAAAACTTTGATACCTCTTGCGGACTAGCTCACTCAATGAGCCATCCTGCTTCAACACAAAGGACAAAAGAGTCTTATTTACCAGTCTCTGTTTTCTCCTTTACTTGTTTATCACACTGAGAGAAATATCACCTCAATCAGCTTGGCAGCATTTCGTAGTCCACGTGCTAGAGTATCCATACCAGCAATATGAGCAATAAAGATGTCCTCAACATCTGTGCTCTCTCTTCGCCTGTTAGTTAAATCACCAACATGCATCAATATATATTAAGCTAAATATATGAGCAATGCACAAAGGTAAAACATAGGATGAAAAGAACCCTACAGTTTTGCATCAAAATTGAATCCTCTGGGTGCCAATCCTCCCTGTAATGAATGCACAGATAGAACAAAAAAGCATTGTTTTATTAACTTGATTTTTTTTCGTAATACACAGAAAGTTAAAGGTTCTACATACATTTTTAATAACGGAGAGCATAACTTGTGTTGCTTCTCCTATATCCATCACGAACTGGTCTGTATCCCAACCTGCACCATGCCCAAAATCTCGTTATTATAACTTATTTTCATAAAAACAAAAGAAGTGAGGTGTTCGAGTTTAGTAGGACAGCTTGGCAGAATCAGCTATATGTTGACTACCAATTTGAGGGTCGCCAGTGTTGGCATCAATGTTCCCCAGTAGACCGTTAATTCTTGCAGTCTCAAGCTCATGATGACAGCTGCAGTGCAAAGGGCAGATCGGTTGTAAAGCACACTATTTCATTGAATTTACTAGTTTTGGAACAGAATATGACAAACCTGTGGCCAGATAGAGTTGCGTGGTTCACTCAATGTTCAGTTTGAATTCATCTGCACATGAGAGGACAAAAAGGACAAATTCAAAATAACAGCTGAACAGGATTGCTAGAAAGTGTTTTATGATCCGTGACACCAATTTTCTTAAGTAATAACAATGTTGTAAGGATCAATTGAAGACAAATGTTAAAGGTTAGGACAACAAATTGCGGTTACTTCGACAAAATTACAGAATATTGACAAAATTACTTATCAATCCATATTTACGAAGGAAATTAGCCGCTGTTGCAGCATCCCAGTCGTACCTGGCATCATTAACATACGCCATGTAGTCTGAATATTTATGACAATGGATGCCAGTACAAAGTATTTAACAGTTGACAGAACCATACTGGTGCTTTGTCGGCTCCTGTGGCTTAGGCTCAATGAGCAGTGTCCCTGGAAAAAAAAATGTCAATACCAACACATTGACGAATAAAAAGGATGAGTGTTCTTTTGAGTTGTTTATGCTGTCGACCTTAATGAACGGCAAGGGACTGAAATGAGAACCAGAGAACAAATCAAGCGACAGAAATGTGTAAGTTTTTCTTACAAAGTATTAGACAAGCATTAGGTCAATTGGGTGTTATTATCGTATTGTGATTACAGCACAAAATATTTCTCGGTACCTACACAAAGTAGTATAGGAAAATACCATTGAATCCAATGTTCTTCTTATAGGTGATTGCAGCTTCAAAAAACCTTGCCTGTGAGGATATAAAAACCATATAACTCCAAGAATTTGAGAAACACAAATTAGGAACATATTATGGTCGCATTATTCACTAAAAACCAGCATTTCAGCATGGATCACTCGTTAATATCATATTACCAGTTCTAAGTGCTCTATATATTACAAGAATAAACATTTCAATCACAAGCTTTAGCCATATTTTAAGAAGCAAACAAACTACAATTTGAGACGATATATTTCTCTTAAATTTAATATCAACACTAAGAAGCATGAATTCAGAAAGGTGTGTAATCTTACCATGTGGTTTAGCTCTCTTTCCATATCTGTGTTCAAAAGAGATTGATAACCCTCACGACCACCCCAGAAAACATAGTTTTCTCCACCTAGATAATGTGTGACCTATAGACAAAAAATGGACTGTGATACATTATACATTCGCAGGAATTCAAGCAATCATATAGCATCTAATATTTTGTACTAATAGATTATATCCATATCAGTCAACCACTAACCTCCATGGCTTTCTTGACCTGTGCTGCAGAATATACATATACTCCTGGTTCAGGGCTGTATGGCAAAGAGTCAGCATATCAGTCCAACAGCACAAAAATTAATGGATTATCACATTCGACCAAACATATAACATCAGCTACCTAGTTGCAGCTCCATGCATGTATCTGGGGTGGTGGAACAACTGAGCTGTGCCCCACAAAGGACGAATCTTAGTCCCCTGTTGTTCAGACGAAGAAAGACAGGAAGAAACCATCATACAAATCAGTAAATAATTAAACATCGTGTAGTCTTACACATAAAAACTTCCCAAAAGTAAAGAAAGGAAAAAGAGAAAAAAAAAAAAAAAACGATCTTCACTCCCACATTCATGACAATAAAACCAAATGAAGTCTCTTACCTTTTAAATGTCGACATACCTGAAGCTTCTTGGCATACCTGAAGCTTCTTGGCAAGAGCTACCACTTCATCCAAGTTAGCATTAGATTCCTACATAAGTTACAAACAAATATAAAGAAAGTTAACCATATGAAGTTCAAAGCAATTTATATACTAATGAGATGCTATAGGGCTCCCTGCTATCCAAAAGATTAGGAAGAGTATTTCCATTTTATCTTTGTATTCTTTTGGCTAGTAAGGGAGGAAATGCCAAGTAATCGATATAATGCTTATATACATTCGAACCTCAATTGTTTTGCCATCTGGAGCAATATCCCTGTCGTGGAAGCACCATCTGTTGACTCCAAGCTTTCTATAAACTCAAAGTTTGCCCTCACTGGATCATCAACCAAGAAAATTTAGATAAGCAAACTTTGTTCTCAAAAGATAACATCCAGAACTAAAAATTTACAGAGTGATCATACTTCTTCTCTTTGCCATTTCCAATTAATTAGTGCCATCTTCCCACGGCTACATCTTCGTTGGTGCACCAAATGGATCGGCTCCTGTCCCACGAAATGTATGCCAAAAATGCAACACTGAACCTCATCCAATCCTACATTAATTTGGGGTTTTATAGGTATCCACCCACACAATCCTCTCGATTACTGTAAATATACAACATTACCAAATAGAATTCTCACCTTCATCTTTTTTCCAAGAATCTCCTCTTCAGCACCATACCATTTAAAAGAGAGAGGATTCTTACTAGAAGAACCCTACAATATCAAAAGAATCATAATAATTTCAAACCATAATCATCACAAAAACTACTTTGCAATTTCTTAGACAAGCAATTTAAATTTGGTAGTCTATGCTACACTAAGTGTTCTTAGTAGGAAAAAAAAATGGGGAAAATACATAGAAAAATTTTACCTCATACTTAATCTTCGGAATGCCGGGGAAGAACTCCCCTTCCCTTTCACCCGAACCAGCAGCACAATCACTTCCAATATCTGCAGGGCATGTTGGGGGCCCAGCAGCAGTCTGTGCACATTTTTATTCAGTTCAAAAAACACACATAAAAATAAATAAATCCCCAAATAACATGTATTACAAATTATACAAAATTTTAACAATCATAAGAGCTGAAAGATAGTATCTTTACCACTATATTAGAGACCGCGTTTAGAGAAAGAAGCAATAACAAGAACTTGGCACTCTTCATTTCAATCTTCTCGTGCAAATAGAATCTCTGCAACCAGAACTTAGAATATTAGTATTTATCATCAGTCCCTGATAATTGTTTGACAGACAACATAAATCACAAAACAAACATGCAATTCTGTCAGTAGTCCATCATCAGACATAAAAACGAGGTTTTGACTATAAAAATCAAATCTTTCAACATCCCATCACCCCAAATTTATTATAAAAACCATCATCAACAGCCATCTCTTCATATCTTATCGAATGTAACTAGTATATATCAATTTAATCAAAATTTAGCATATTGCCGGGGGGGAAAAGTACAGAAACACCTAACTCTTCAATCATAAATCAGCATAAACAAGAAAATATCATACATACATGTATGCGTATGAATTTACATGCCTATTTGTACATGCATAGAAGAGAGAGAAAGAACTTACAGATAAAGATGGGTTGTTGACACGTCTGACCAGAGACAAATAGGCTTGTGAGAGTAGGCAACAGAGCCAGAGTGTATATATCGCAGGAAAAATTGTTTGGGTTAGTTTGGTAAGTCAGGATAAAAATTATCCCTGAAAAGATGGGCATATCTTGATGTCGAGTATGATTCTTTTTCTTTTTAGGTGTCAATTGTCACGTAAAACTTCTATATAATTTTTGGTACCCTGCGACAGATTTTGTGGTTCGTTGGTTGATCAGTGCGAGGGTTGAATAGTTATTTCGGTATCTTATGAAAATCTTGTCCTGGAGGTTTTTGCATAAGCAGTCATCTTCAAAGGTTGTGTCAGATTAACGTAATAATTATTTATGATTGTCCCTATCCAATATCCATAAAAAGTGGAGTCAAGAATGACGTGGCAGTCTTCCTATATATATATTTTTCAATTAAAAATGATTATAAAAATTAAAAAATATATGACTTTCAATTATAAATATGAGGAAGAGGAAAAAATATAAGAATATTTTATTATCGTAACCTACTAATATCCACAAATTATTGTTGCCTTCACCCACGTTTCATTATCCACAATTTGCATCTCTCTCTCTCTCTCTCTCTCTCTCTCTCTCTCTCTCTCTCTCTCTCTATGAAGTCATATTACCAGTTATTTGCATGTTTTGAAGAACTCGCAAGATTTTTGAGTCTTTTTTAGGTATTTAAATGAGAGGTATTCATATAAATTTCGTGTAAATAAAATAACCGTTGAAATTAAGGAATGAATATGTAAATCTAATTTTATTAAATAAAATTTAAGAATACACCACTAATATCACTTTGATGTTTCAGTTACAAAATATATTGTTTAATTCTTAATTGTCCTTTCCTTTTTTGTTTTAATGATTTAAAAACGTACTTCTCGATTGAAAAGTAGTTGAGAATTTAGTGTTCTTATGGATGGATACTTCAGATTTTGAGGTGATAATTAACATATGCTAAAAAATTTGAATGAAATGCAAAAAAAGGACATTTTTAATTTAATTTTATTGTTTTGATTAAAAGAACTTTTTAGATTTGGAAATTTTAAATTTTTAAAACTTTTACAGCCTAGAAACTTGAAATTGGCTCTTGAAAATTAATAATAACTTGGAAGTTTGGTTGGATCAGAAGCTTTTAGATGACTTAAAGGCTTAAAGTCCACATCTTAAATATTCATCAAACATAGAAGAATACTTGAAGAGATGTTTGATGATTTCTCTTTTTCAAGTTGTGGAATTTACAAGACTCAAGGGGTTTTTTTTAAAAAAAAAAATTGTGAAAAAAAAAATTCACAGAAATACTGCGATATGAGAGTTTTTACAAATTTATAGTATGAGTGCAACTTTCAATAGTTACTATTGAAAATTGTATTGGGTAAGTGCAACTTCTGAATATACTGTTAAAAGTTACATTTGATAAATGCAACTTTCAATAGTAACTAAAATACTTCATTTGAAGAAATCCAAATTAGAAAACACTTCATTCGGGGACAAAAATTTGAATATTTTTCAAAAGTTACTCAACCTTTTCCCATCTTCAGTTCTTCTTCATTTCAACTCCAAATTAGAAACTAAAACTATAGTTGGATTCCTCTAAGCTCAAGGACATAACCATACTAAACATGAACCAAATCGATGGCGATTTTGCCGAAAAAAGTTAAGGCGGCGAAGGGTGGCGGGTTGCTAACTTTCTGCGGCAAAAATGGTGAAAGGTTAGGTGGGTTTTGACGGGCCCAATAAGATGAACACATTGGTATGCTCAATTGTTGGTTTTGACGGCCAACGGCGGTGTAATTGAGGAGGAAAGAAGGCAGCGGCGTTAGGATTTTAGTGGCGGTTCTCATCCAATTCGCCGGCTAGGAGGTGGCAGATAGCGAAATTGGTTGAGGCGTTTTAACAGGCTCGATGAGGCACACTTTTTGGTCCAAACGGTTTGCGCATAGGTGGCAGCTCCAGCGGTTGTTGGACAACTTGCTTCAAATTCAATTTTGGATGCGATTGGACTAAATTCAAGATGTTATTTGGCTTCGAACTCAATTTAAATTGGTAAATTTCAATTTTATCAAATTATTAGCCCTAATTTGATACGATTGAGTCATATTATGATGAAATTAGATGCATAAATTAATATTAAATGATATAGATGGTTAATCAAGATCTTGTTATGGATTTAAGCATTAGTCTCAAGTTGATACAACTTTTGTTGGAAATTATTAAATTGGATTGATATAGATAGGGAAGCCGAAGAGAAGAATATTGAATCCAATGCAGATCAACCAATGAATTTATGAGTATATTGATTGTAGCCTGTTGAGCTACTGATGTGAATATATAGGTAGGTTTTGGAACATTAAGTGTGAGTTATAATACTTTGGTAACAAGTCAAACTATTAATGGATGTTACTTGTGGGAATTAAATATTTAATTTTTAAAAGACGTATTTTCTATAATTCAAAGAACTCGTGGTATTGCTTTAAGTAGCACCTCGGACGGGAGCATGTGTCTCCCAATCGGGGCACTACAAAATTAAATCAAAATAAGAAAATATTGTTAAATAGTTAAACATATTTAATATATTAATTAGTTAAAAATAATTAAATTAATTAATTAGAAAAGTTATTAAATACCTTATTAATTTTTAAATAAAAAATTATTTAAAAAATTCTTTCAGAAGAAATGTTAGTTTAGTTGTAATAAAACTGCATTAAAAATGACCTTAAATATAGTTAACACATATTAGAAACGAAATTGTAATTTGTATTGTAATTAGTAATATAAATTCATAAATTGCAAATAATTACTGAAGGCGCACTCCTTCAATTTATTAATTATCACTTCACTCGTCGATAATAATTGATAAACTAAAGGCCATAATGATTAAAGATACACTCACTAAGTGCGTCTTTTGTGCAATTTTACATTACCCTAAATTAGAGCTAATGTAAAAATTGAAAATAATTTCATATTAATTATTTAACTATTTTAGAATATTTAAAATAATAAAAAATTAAATTCATATTTTTGTCAGTATTTATAATTTATATTCATGAAATGTTTATTTTTTGTATTGCATAACTAGTCAATAATGTGAATATTAATATTTTGTTAACTTCTATGATAGTTATTAATTATAATCGTCATGCATGTAGCATCATTAGAGTACCATCACAGTATCTCAGATGTAACTAATCATATTATTTTTATTTTTTCTGTAAATATTTCGAGATGGATATTAAAGATATATATGGTCCACGTGATCCCAATGTCTTATACATGCAAGATGGCTATCGATCAGAGGGTGTATTAGCTGGAAATATTACTACTGAGACTCACAGGGACAACAAAGACTATACTCTGCACTAAAAGCATGCAACCACCACCATCAATCTTACACAAAATTAGACACGTGAAGGGTCAAAAAATAATTATGTAATGGTAGCTAATGATCAATAGTTCAAAGTCCACAATGACTACACCACTTTGACGCATGATCTATTACCACTTTTTCCACCTATAAGTGCATAACCTAAAAATATAAAAAACATTACACAACAATAAGTAATAAAGAAGACACACAAAAATTACAAAGACAACATACAAAAATTACAGATATTTTGCTTACAACTTACTAAATATAAAAAATATAAAAAAGCTAAGGATTCAATCTTTCAGGGGCTTGTTGTGCATTCTGAATTTCTTCAAGGTGGTGTGCTTGTTGTCTTGCTCTTGTTTGAGGCCAATCCATTTCATTTTGAATTCGAGTGGTACGGTCTCTACTTATAATATGTCGTTCTCGATGTGTAAGGTTGTGGACTAGCACAAAGTTAGGATCATCCCAATAATCCTCCGACCACAATGATTCAAATTTCCTTTTATAAGTTACAATGTAATGTTCCACCTTATAATATTCCTTCACAAGTGATGTACAGTTAACCTCAAATGTTCGACATACTTGTATTGCATGTGAGCAAGGAATTCCATATTCATTGCATTTCCCACATGAGCACTCTCGTGTCCAAAGCTTCACAATGTGAGTATGATTCACACATGATATGTCCATTCTAGTAATGACCAAAGCTAATTGTTGAGCATAATCCACCTTTTGCACGAAGCAATTAGAAGAATGGTGCTGCCATTTTGTGTAAATGTTAAAAGCATAATCGGCCCATAATTGATCATTTTACCTCATCCTACAGGCATTCATGATCCAACGAAGAAAATATTTCATGCAACAATTAAATGTTGTTTGAGCAATAGTTGTAATTGGCAGTCGGTGAGCACCTTTTAACATCCCATTAATACATTCAGATATATTTGTGGTCAAAATGCCAAAACACCATCCTCCATCATGAGATAATGTCCATTGGCTTTTGTCTATCCACAGCAAGTAGAAGTAAGCACATTCATCAATACTCCTTATATCCTCTATCTTTTTTCAAATTTTTTGATTTAAATTGCAGCTCCAACTTTCCAACACATGTCCTTCAATTGAACTTTCTTAAAATGTTCGTTGAAATTTGAACACACATGCCTCAAATAAAATCGATGTACTCCACAAAGGGGGCATGAAGTTAGGTATGCCTTCTACAGCATCCAAAATACCATGAAAATGATCAAAAAGTAAACAATAGCCATTGGCCCCACTAATAATGTGTTTTGCCAACATCTAAAGGAACCATCTCCAAGATATTAAAGTTTCCTCATCTACTATGGCAAAAGCTATAGACATAACATCCTGATTTACATCCATCACTACAGCAACAAGCATTTTATGTTTATATTTTGCATATATACGAGTTCCATCTACACTGATAAATTTGTGGCAATGTTGGAACCCTTCTATACATGGTCGAAATGCCTAAAAAATATATTTCAACATTTTTTGTCCCGATATGCTTATCTCAAGATGACTCTATTCATCAATTGTTCTTGAATTCTACTTTTGGAGAGCTCCAAAATGTTTAGGTAATTTTGTTACCGAGGTCTCCCAAGTCCAATAAAGTTTTTTCCCTCGCACATTTCATGCTATTCCATGCCTTATAATAAGAGATTTCATAACCATACTTATTTTTTACCATCATTTGCACACTTGCAACCCTATGACCTGGATTAACTCTAACAGTGTCTAATATGTCCGAAGCAATCATATTTTTGCTTAAATTCTGATGATCCATTGAAACTTCATCCATAAGGCATGTGTGAGGGCCTCTATGCTTGGTAATTCTCCACAATCCCTTTTTCTCTTTAAATATTCCCCTCACACTCCACGAACAAGAAGATTGTTCTTTGTTATTATGTTTGCACACCACTTTCCATAACTTTGGTGTGCTATCAAGAACGTGATATTCTCGTCTTACCACCCACATAGAATAATCTATCACAGAAGTGATAAGATGCTCCTTACTCTTGAATATTGTTCCCACATGGAATGCTCTTTTACTTGAGTCATAAAACTCAGTCCAGCCATAGGTTGGAATATCCACAAAATCTACCTATATAAATATTTCATTATCATCTATTGTAGCTAAGAATGGATAAACGAGATACAGACTTGGTTGCATAGTTGTGGAGTCATTCTTTCCATCTCATGTGGTTGTTGTTGGGAAGATGTTCCCTCGCCATGGGAAGGCGGTAGCTCTTCCATTGCATCAATATCTACCTTATCATTAGTACTACCATTAAAATCATCACTATTATTTTTAGCTTGTTCTATATCCCTCAACTCTTCATCAAGAAAACTATCTACTTGTGGCTTTGGATCACCATCATGAATGAAATGTGCTGGGTTATCTTGCTCTCCTTCAAAAACTTGATGAGAGGTAGAAGGGCCTTCACCAAAAACATGAATCCCAACATGTGCATAACCACAGGAATATTTATTTCTGATTGAGTTAAGTATTGTTGATCCCATTCAAAATCTTGGTGAAAGGTAGATTGACCGTTGGGTTGCATTAAAAGCACCATGTAAGACCCTCCTCCAAAAGTATTCTGAACACCAGTATGGCATATTGATTCTATCTCAATATATAATTCCACACTATCAAGTTGGCACTATGGACCAAACAACATAGATAAACTATTATAATTTTGTATTTCTAAAATTGTAGATATCCCATATCCAAATAGAATTATGCTTAAATTTTTAGTTCATAGTTGCTGCTATCAATAGCTGTCACTCTATAGATTTCGTAGCACAAATCAGAATATGTTATTTCATGAGATACTCTAATGATACTACATGCAGAACGATCATAATCCACTAAGTGGGAATCTCTAGTAATTTTTCCGTCAAAGTATATTAGAACAACAATGGTACTCAAAGTTGACATACCTTCCATAAATACACACATGATTTATATTAATTAATCAATCTAATTAATAACTATCATAAAATTTAATAAAATATTAAGATCTACATTGTTTAATATTTCTATAGTGCAAAAATTATTTAACACTACATATAACAGTGAACAAAAACATTATTAGAAAAGATTAAAAAAAAAAATCAACCCAATGTAATTATATACTAACCTGAATATTTGTAGAAAAGAAAATTGAATTGAATTATTCAATTCCTTTCAAATTTGCGTTCTATACAAAATACGAACACATTAAATAAATAAATAAATAATACATTCACTAAACTATAAAATTTCAATTAATATTGAAAATTTAAATTTTTACCTTAATAAAATTTCTCCAGTTGACACAAAGAAACAACAACTTGACTGTTTCTTTTGTCTTTTTTCTTCCTATTTTCTTTCTTTCCTCCATTTTCTCAATTTCTTTCTACTTCTACTTATAAAGAGTGTTGGTCAATATTCAGCCAACACTCTTTAGAATGCAACAACTACAATTAGCCAACAAAATAGTTACTATAGAAAGTTGCAATCACCAAGTGCAACTTTCAATAGTACTATTTCTCCTCCTTCATTGAAAGCTTGTAGGCAAACAAAAAAAAATTGTTATTGTTGAAAATTGTATTCACCAAATACAACTTTAAACAGTACATTCAAAAATTGCATTTGGCGAGTGCAATTTAATATAAATTTGTAAGAACCCCCATATCAAGGTATTACTGTAAAAAAAAAATTCATAATTTTTTTTTTTTAAAAAAAACCGACTTGAGGAGAACAATATAAAATTTGGATGTCTTTCCTTGTTTGAAATGTATTTGAATTCCACCTCTATATATTTTTTTGTAAGGTTGAAAAATTTTAAACTACGTAGATATTTTTTATATTATCTCATCAATATACATATCAAATCCTTTATTTGATATATATGTGCATGTATATGTTTGGTTGACCATTATTTTATTAAACTATAAAAAGTCAAATTTATTGGTTGAAATACTTCAATTTGTTATGACTTTGCTTTATTTATTAATGAAATAAATATTAAAATATCAATTAAAATAATTATCTATGCTTATAATTAGATTTGATATATTCACAAAAAATATAAATAAAAAAATAAATTGATTATTAAAATATTATTTTAAACAAATCTTTTTTAAATGGAATGGAAAATTAAATTTTTTTAAAAAAGATAAATTTTATTGTCAATAATGAAACAAGCCCAAAATTAATTATTAAAGATTAAAAAATCATAGTGAATTAAAAAGTTCTAATGTGTAAAAAAAACCTTCACATGTTTTGAACTTAAGAATAAAATATCATTATATATTAATTAGAAATAAATAAAAATTAATTTACTTCATCCAAAAAATTAGTTTCAGAAATCTAAGAACTTTTAATTATAATAAATAAATTGGAACTAATATCAAATTTAATAATTAACAACAAATGAGAGTCTTAATTTAATAAAAAAATTAAAATTCTAAAAATTCAAAAATGTGTCAAAGTACCTAATTATAATAAAAAAAAACACTCTTCCTATCCTATATATAATCTAGTTGAAAATATGTAACTTCTTTGCCTAACATGATAGAAGGAGAAAAGAACATAAAGGATTCAAAGTGACATTGAAATCACAGTAAGGATTCACACCCTATGAAGATTTCATGAATACATAACCCATTACAGTTTCAACAACACTCACATTATCAAAACATTATAGGCCCAAGACAGCATCAGACCACATTATTGAACTTGGAGCAGTAATAATATAGAAATCCATATGTCCTCTTGACAGTATATCTTCCTCATAAATCAATTCTCCAGACAGAAGACATTAAAAGTTTCAGACAATTTAGCATTTTGTTTCCAATTGGACAAACTAACCAAAATTGAGACAAACATATGCAACCAAGCAGGGAGAAATAATATGATCCCACTAGTTAAATTACAAACAGGAAAAAGAAAATGAACATAAAACTACAGAAGGAAGTTATCTATCATATGTTGAACTACATCAGCACCATCAGAATTTAACCAGTAGCTCTTAACCTGAGGCAACAGTGGGTAAAGGGTATTAGAAATAAATTACTTGGAAATAAAAAACAAAAAATCAATGTGAATGCAGAAAGATTTCAGTGAACCAATACAGAGTACCACGTCAATATGAAAAATACATTAGGGATTGGCATCACATGAATATTCTGTTTGATCTCAACACAAATAGAAGAGATATCCAGAACAAATAATCAGGTGTAAAAGCAGCTTAAAGTTTGAAAAGGGAGCCTTTTCATAAACCCTAAACTGTGCCAGTCAGCGTCTTCCGCCTTACCAGGGGATCCACAAGAAGGGCTGTTCTAGTTTTTCTTTTTTTCCTTTTTTTTTCCTCTCAATTCCATAACTTGTGTTTTAGTACAATATCCTGCATATATCTTCATTCCTTGGAGTTTCTGAAGAACTCCTAGTTATCCTAATGAAAGGCTTAGTATTACAAGTTTCAGATTCCACTAACTTCCTTGCGCCAATGCTTTGTCACAACTAACTTAGAGAAGATTTAGAGAATATGAAAATCCAGTTACACCACAGAGAAACCAAATAAATGATGAAGCACTACCACTTTACACAGATGAAGACATAAATAAGAAGATTTTCAGGGCTTCTCAATCAGAAATTTTGGATTAGTTCACATCTAGTTGTGATGCTTATTGTTCTGCATCGAAATGCTTCAACGTTAGGGCATCATGGACAGTGCAATAGTTAATGACATAATTGACTATGGTATCCAGTTTATGAAGAATTAAGGAACAAAATGAACCTAATTAACATTGTGTGTTTTGCCTGAAAGTCAAATGGCATTAAGGATAGATGCATACCACAATGAATGCCATTTAAAAATTAGAGATCATAATTCTGGAGAAGTCAGAATTCGGTGTAGGAGTAATAACCTGAATCGTATTATGAGCAACATATCGTTGCCTGCTTTTATGGAAGCTAACATCAACACGTTCCCAAGATACCTGATTAAGACCTCTGATCATCTCCTCTGCACATAAATATATATATATATATATATATAAATATTATTGAAGTTCTTGTCAGACCTCCAAAATGAAATATTTGACATCAGCATAACTGAAAAATCAACTGTAACAAATTGACGCTGCAAACTAAAGGGCTTGACAGACCTTCCAAATTGATAACCTGTGTTCCAATAGCAGAGGATGCTTTACTAGATCCATCTTCACTCACTTCTCGTTCTATATGTATAATATGAGGATACTTCATGTCATTCACAAGAAGATTTGACTGTAGAAGAATAGAAGGAAAAATGATGCAGTGGATTTGCTATCACATGAAGTAAATGATAAAACAAGAAGCTTTATCAGGAAAGTAATTACTAACCCTCGGTAGTTCATTTTGACGGCGGATTGATGAAGTACTCCATCCCACCACATCTTAGGCATAAGTAAAGGCAAACATAAGTTCAAAAGCTATAGACCCAATTATTTTATGCTACAACAAAAGGTATCATGAACTCTTTAAAGGATACAATCATAGTTTGCATTGGCATATGCCACACGACGCTTAAAAGACCGTAAAGCTGACCTGCATGTATGATGCTATATCGTCAGCAGATAAAAATAATAAAAGACCTTGTTTGTTAACATCAATAGGTAAAGATCAGCTGCTGGAAGGATAATACTAACATGAAATAAAGGTCATCAGAGTCATTGACCATCCGCAACAGGAGAGGTGGTTTCCCATCATCATTATCAGTGAGAAAAAGATGCTTTCCTGATCTTCCAGCAATCCAGTGTGCAGTTTGCGATGCACTTTTTTCCAGAAAAGGAAGACCACAAAAGAGTGGGAGCTGAAAGTTTGTGAAAGATGACAAAAACAAAAAGAAAAAAGGAACACCACTATAAGGTGCTTCGTTCTTCGATTAAGTAAATCCTCCATATCCCCAAGAAATATAGTCAAAGAGTTAAAGCAGAAAACAATAGCATGTTCTAAAGAGTACCCAATTATCTAATTAGTCTTGAATTTTCAATTTTTCTTTTGGAAAAAAAAAATTAAAATCTAAAAGTAATTTAACGAAAATTTGAAAATCCCATCCCTCATTTGGTACCATGAAGAGTACAACAACCAACTAACGATTATTCATAATGAAAATCTGATGTCTATGACCAAATGACACCCCAAAAGTAGTAACTACGATAGAACAGCGACTATAATAAATAATTTTTCATCTAGTAAAATAAAGAGAAACACTCAGAGGCCATTCTCATTCCGCATTTTCAAATTTTGAAAAGGTAGTTAAAGAAAATGAATTGAAAATGAGTTTGTATGTGGATAGGTTGTTTAAAAAGTAATAATTGTATAGGATTTAGTGAGTTATAGGTGAAAAGAGATAGTAATAATAGAAAAGGAGAGAATATATATAGGTTATTCGAAGAAAATACATATGTTATTGGGAAATGTGTTATGAGTTAAAAATGAGTTGGGATTTTGGCAAATGGCAATAACTTGTTGACAATTCATTTCAAATAGTGAAAATGAATTTGAAAATGAAACCAAATGGAGCCTCACCTGTTTATGTCCTCTTGAACCTAGATGCGGGGTTGCAAATGTCACAAAATTCATGGGTTCCAGTCCACCTATATTTGCTTCAGAAAACTGGTCAAGGTGCGGACCGGAAACATTTGCTTCCCCACTGGAGCAATATCCAGGAGGACCTGCAGAATCTATTTTGGTTGAGAGTTTGAATAACCTTCCAATAGCATATCGTGCAACAAGTCCACCCAAGGAGTGAGCCACAAATGAAATCTTGGAAACTCCATGCCAACACCTGATGACATCCATCACCTGCACTATGTAGTCAAAATCATATTAATTCACAAATCGAAAGATTCAGATTTTCCAGGTAATTTCGATAAACTGATAAACAAGATAAATATGCTATTACCAAAGTACCTCTTCAGCTAGCCTCTCACCCATTCTATCAACACCATCAAAAGTCAACCTTGAAGGATTGCACTTGCTACCTGTTCACAAACACATGTTCATAATAAATGTTGTGGCAGTGAAATTAAATTTTAAATAGAAAACCCAAGTCTTTATTGTAACATAGACAATCTACCTTTGGGTGGTTTTGAAGAATAAAAGGAAAAATGACATTGTAGTATCTTATAAAGGAGTCCAAAAAAGCAACAGTCTTTTGCTTAAGTAAGCAAAAATAGCAAGAATGGGAATCTGGAATGAGCATCCGTTGAACCGGGTGAAAAAAAGCAGCTTATCTGTCTAAAAAGTTTGCTAATCAGCTAAAGGAAGTACATATCAGCCACTTCCTAGTATTCTCCACTAAATGGATATTAATGTTTTCTTTTTTACGAAGTACAGTACAACAAGATAGCGAGCCTTGACATAGTGCACACTCTCTTACTCCTTATATACAGTTCACTAAAGCTTTTCCTGTGTCTCCCCACTTCTTCCTCTTTCATATTCCATCAAAGTCAAAAATAGTTGCACAAATTAAGCTCTGGAAGAATAAGTGAGCATAATGAGAAATGTGTTTGTGCAACTTCTGGGATGTTCTTTAATATAAATTCAGGTTAGTAGTGTTGGGATATTGACTGTAATCTCCCAAAACACATCTTTCAACAGAACTAAATCTTGTCTGCTTATAGAAATGGTTTGATTTTCACTTCTACCACATAATAGGCGCGGATGCAAATGTGGGAAACAAAGAGGACTACAGTGAAAGTTAATTTTCTATCATCAATAGGCAGGAGATATTTTTACATTAGTACAGAACTCAGGTGCCTTGGTTTCTTAAATAAAACAATTTCTTTTGTCAAGTAGTCTGTCCACATAGCCATAGCACTAGTGAATGATCAGTTCACTCACTGAATGGACCCCTTTGACATAAATTGCATAGGAAAAAGGTTTATTTCTAAACAAGATCTCCAAAGTCAATATGGACTCAAAATTACTCTCTAGAATAGATAAGCATGTAGGTAGTTGAATTACATAAACACAAAAATTTCAGAGAGAGAAGAGAATCATCCAAAGCAACTATTAGCTATCATAAACCTCATATGTTTACATAAGCAAAAGTTAATGCAATGTTTTAACATCAAGGTTGCAGGATGACCCGTGTGGAAAACAGTGAAAATAAATATTTTATTTGGCACTCATTTGGTACGCTAAGATGTTCAAGTGCATAAAAAATAGGATCGTTGTAGAAAAGGTGTTCACTTGGTTTAGCCAACCTTATCTTTTAAAAGCAATCAACACAAAAGCATACCAAATATACAAGAATATGAAGTTCCCTAGTGCAATAAGACCAAGCCAGGAAATTACTTACGGTGGACAATGACTTTATCAGGAAGGTTCTTCACAAACTGTTCAGCAGCATATCTCCAATCTGCAGCACTGGATATAGAAATACTAAGCAAGAATTTGGTAGCAACACGTACTGAAGGCAAAGGTTATAGTTGCATCACAATCCAACTTGAAAATGTAGGTCTATCAGGTAATACACGAAGCTAAACAACAGTTATGAGGTCAAATATTACAAGCCTAAATAGTTATCTCGGATGAGTCCTGATATTAATACAAGGAGAAGCAATCTTTATATTTAAGTCCTGTAATCAAATTCTCTGTCCAATTACATCAAAGAGAGGGCAGGAGAGTACTTCAAGAATGATTCCTCCCATCAGATGGTTACTCCAACTAGTCTCATCTACTTGAAAATTCAT
>JACGDI010005377.1:62776-118118 GCA_014898725.1 Jacaranda copaia
AACAATATGTCAATATCTTATTTCTTTCTTTGCAATACCAAACATCTAACATCATCAAATCCAAAGATTAATAACATGAAACAATGTCTTCATCTTCTCAAGTTAACAGATTAATTTGCATTATGGATGAAATCAAAACTCTATTCCACTATCTATTTTCTTAAAGATTTATAGACTAGACGTAGAATGACTCTCAAAAACAGTCAATCCAATACCCAATTAGGAAATTGGAGTGGCTTGTCACATTAGAAGCCCTTGGCTTAAAGGGATTATGAAATTAGCTTAACAAGCTTTAATTTCATATAGTCTCATGTGAGCATAACAGTCCTGCCTGTCCCTATATATTTTCAAAGTTGACTTAACCTTTACCTCTCTTATTTACCAATCTAGGATTACTAGGATTAAGCTCCTACTTAATATTGGCATTAGTTGCTTAAAATGGGTTCCTTGAAATCCCAATGGTCTACTTAATATCTAGAATACTTTCCTCTTACACTCCCGACTCTTTTCTCTCTTGCAACAAAGGACATCCATAGTATGATATCATCCTATATCTTCCCTGCTGCTATATTTCGACTACTTGTGCTTGCTATAGGCAATGGGAGCCATGAGAAAATGTTAAGTGTCCATTTAGATATGTTTTCATAACCCATTTTTGTTTTCATGCATTTTCAAAGTTTAAAAAGTGGTTATGGTTTGAACATGAAAAATAAAATTATATTTGGATGTTTTGTTGGAAAATAATGATTAGAGTAGGTATAGAGTTGAAATAAAATTAGTTAATTTGCATTTTTTATGTTTAAAAAAATATATATTTTTTATTAATTTTAAAATGATGATGGGTATTTCATGTCAAATTAAATTTAAATTTAATTAATATGATAGTAGAATAATAAGATAGGTTTAGGAAGAGTTGAAAATAAAAATAAGCAACAATTTGAATGAAAATGGTTTAAAATTGATAGTTTTCTATATGTTTTAGTTGTGTTGAAAATATAAATGGACAGTGAAAACAAAAACATTCGGGCTCCAAATATTTTACAAGGATCATTTGGTTAACTCCAGAATGGAATATGAAAATTACCAGAAGGCCTAAGGAGCACAATTCTGCTATCACTTCTCCAACTTTAGTCCCATTAGCAGAGTGCCCCCCAAAGGGCATCCGTTCATGCGACACGACATTTGTTGTATTCCAAGTTCTAATAGGATGAATTATCAGGAAAAAGTCATAAAGAACTCTTGCCCACACTCAGCACATCAAAAAAATTGTGGCATCAACGATAAATATGAGGCAACGGTATATACCTTCCAATAATTCCATTAACCATGATGACAAGATGGTCAGGCTGCACTCTAGCCTCGGCGGCCTCCGCATCAAAAACATCCTCGCCGCCGTTCACAGATTCTACTTCCACCTTTCTCTCCTTCTTCGAACTGCGGCCCGTTAAGCAACCCCTACTCAATTTTCTTATAAATTCCATTTCTCCACGCTTATCCACCCACCACAATCTGCGACCACCTCTGTTTCTTGATCTCTTTGCAAATCCCAAGTTAAAGTTAACCACCACACTGGAAAACTGAAAATTCGAAGTGGGTTCTGGATTTGGAACAGTGGCAGTGGCTTGGAAAGGGAACTTGACGGTGGTGATCATGGACGTTCGAGAATTTAAGAGAGAGAATCAGGGAGAAAGGTTCACAGAGCGATAAAGGAAAAGGAGAACAGTGTGGCATCAGTGAGAATGGAGATTTTATGGGTTTTTACAGGGCAGAGAGACTGGTGAAAATGGGAAATGTCAGTTTGATTTCGAGTTTTATTTTTCAGTTGGGATTTTAACTTCTAAGTTGAGAGAAAATGGAAATAGTTGGGGTTTCTTGTTCCAATTTAGAAGGAATTCCCAAAATATATTCAAAGCGTTTCAGACGTGATCCTGTTTGAATTTGATGCATGATTTCTTTTCTCCTGTTTTCCTCTTTTAACCAGGAATATATTTTATAATTCTTAGAGGTATTGTACGCAGAAGTAGATTATTGTAAAGAAAGAAAGAAAGAGTATATAAAAGTGTGAAGAATCTAATTTGTCTCGGAGTGGAAATTTTTTCAATGAGAATAAGAAATCATCCTTTTTCGATTTGATTCCTTTAGGATTAAGATTATTTTGGGTTGCAAGATGAATGATCACGTGCAAAATTGAACTTGAGTTTCTTTTAACCTTGAATTTGGAGTTTTTAGTTTTTTTTATTTTTATATTTTTCAAATATTTATTTTTAATTATAAAATTAGTAATGTAGTAACTTTCATCAATAATCAAGTGGGATTTTTTGTTGATAATTTTATATATAAATATTAAAATAAAAAATATTCATTCAAATATAAAATCAAAATAATTAAAAAATATGAACATATAATAACGACCATAACGATGGTGATATAATAATACTAAATACTACTACTACCACTAATAATAATAATAATTAAAATAATTCAAAAAAACAATTTAATTTAAATATTTTTTTGGTCAATTTGGCTTGAGCTCAATATTTTCGGCTTGAGTATATTAAACTCAAGTTTAAATGTATAGATCGATTAGCTTCAGTTCAAACTTGAATAATTTTTAAAGTTCAATTCGATTTCAGATTCCGTCGCAAATTATGCAAATGATATATTTTCATTTTTAAATTCTTAGTTTATATTATGATTTTTATTTTTTATTTTTTTAATTATTTTGGTAAAGAACTTCATGCACAAAATGGTTTTGTTTTAGAATTTGGTTGTGGTGTTAAAATGAGGCTAATAGACTATTAAAGCTAAAACTCATAAATGGAGAAAAAATGTGAAGAGCTGGGGAAAGAGCAATTTGAACTTTTTAAGACTAAGCTCAAATCTCTAGAGTCCAGAGTACAGGAGCTAACAAAGCAGATTAAGGAGAAGGACTTGGAGCTATCTGTTGCCATGGAGGAGGAGAGTCTCCTGGAAGAGCTACTTAAGAAGTCGAGAGTTGAGATCGAAAAGGCTTCCCTTTTTGGGCAGGCGCTGGGGTATGATGGCTACGTCCAATATGCAAAAGCTAAGCTTTTCAAGGCATTGCTTGATATTCGAAATGAGGTAATACAACATTTCAAGCTGAGCTCTATTTTTATCCACGCCAACATAGTATTTAGCATGGATAATGCTAAGGAGACATTCGAGAAGGCGGTAAAGCAACTAGAGTTCTTAGGCTTATCTTCTGGTATCTTACCTGCCCTTAAGTAGGCTTTGATGTCATCTTGCCAACTATGAGGTGATTATTCAATTTTCCATATCTAGTTTTGATCAAGCTCTTTTATGGTAGGCTTATCTGTAACCAAGAACATCATGGTTCTTTCTTTGGTCCATCTGGTTGAACTAGTGAATTTAGATAGCACATCTGCCCTTTCATTTTTTAACCTGGGGACCTAATTGAGCATGAACTTCTTGAATTGTTGTTGCAATCTCTTGACCTCTAAAAGGTACCTATTCATGGATGCTTTTTTAGCTCCAAAGTTGCCATCAAATTGCTCGACAATCAATTAGGAATCTATGATGGCTGCCAAGTACTCGACTCCCTTGTCAATTGCCATCTTTATACCTACGATAAGTGCTTGATACTCAGCTTCATTCTTGGTCACTAAGAAATTGAGTTTGATGACAAAGTCATATTTCTCCACTCAGAGAAAGCATAAGGAAATCCTTACTCCTCCTCCTGATGATGTCGATGATCTATTCACATGTAATGACCAAACTAATAGCTGTTGCTCAACCATTGTGGGGAGGTCAACATGTTAAGCTGCAAATTTCGCCAATACCTATGCTTGATGGCTATCCAAGGTTGGAACTTGACGTCAAACTTTCCCAACTCAATAGCTCATTTAATTAATTTTCTGGAAGTATCTAGCTTCAACAATATTTGTTTTAGGGGCTAATTTATCAAGACCAATATGGAATGAAATTGGAAATATGGTCTTAACTTCTTTACCGCTATGATAAAAGCAAGTGCAAATTTCTTGGTCTCCAAGTAGTTGTGCTTGGGACCTTATAAAGCTTTACTGATATAATACATAGGTTGATGTGTGCTCTTGCTAAGTGACACGAGGACCCAACTGACAATCATTGTCAAGAAAGCTAGGTATAAGTACAAAACGTCCGCAGTAGATAGCTTAGCTAGCATTGGATGAGTGGATAAGTACTATTTTAATTCAACCAAGGCCTTATCACATTCTTCTATCCACTAAAACTTTCTTGCATTCATAAGAATTTTGAAGAAGGGTAAGCTTTTATTTGCAAGTCGAGCAATGAATCGACCAAATGCTATAATTCTTCCAATAAGTCTTTGCACTTCTGTAATTGTCTTTAGCGGTCAAATATCTTGAATAGCTTGAATCTTTTGAGAGTATTGCTTCGATACTCCTCTAACTAACCATTTAACTAAGGAATTTACCTCATGTAACTCCGAACATGCATTTGTTCAAGTTAAGTTTCATCCTAAAAGCTCTTAATATTGAGAACGTGTGGTTGAGGCCAGTTAGGTGGTTGGCTTCTCTCTCTGTCCTGACAATCATATCATCAACATAGACCTCCATTGTCCAGCTAATCTTATTTTTAGACATAAATTTACAAATCTTCGATATGTCGCTTCTGTATTTTTTAGGCCAAACGACATGATGGAAAATAATACAAGCCATTTAGAACTACAAAAGAGTTTTTGTCCTTGCCCTCAGGGGCCATAAAAGTCTAATTATATTCTTGGAAAACATCCATCAACCTAGGAGGTCACAACCTGTTATTGAGTCAACTAATAAATCTATTCGAGACAGTAGGTAATGATCTTTAGAGCATGCTTTATTCAAATCAGTAAAATTATTACACGTTCTCCATTTTCCCTTATTCTTACGGATAAAGACTATATTACATAACCAACTAGGGTATTAGATTAGTATAATATATCTTACCTCTAAAAGTTTGTTAACCTCTTCTTCGATGATCTAACATCTTTTTGCATTAAAAGTTCTCGTCTTCTGCCTTATTGATTGGTATTAAGGGTCCACATTGAGGTGATGGACAATGATTTAAGGATCGATGCCCTATAGGTTAGTAGCTTTTCAGGCAAAAACATTAGCATTCCTTCTAAGAAAATTGATCAGTATGCATTCCATGTTGCTATCCATGTGGGTGCCTATCTTTATGGTCTTGTCGGGGTTCCCAAGCTCCAGCTCTGTGGTTTTTGAATTCTTCAACTGGCTCGACCCTGGTCTCCTCTCTTTTCCTTTTTTGTTTATCTGTCCTTTTTCGAGTTTCATTATTAGGATGTCCCCTGAAGATTTTAGCTTCGATCGAGGCTTCTACTCATTTACTTCTATCGAGATAGTGTAACATCACCAAGCTTCTTTCATATTACAGAGTAGTTCTTCTTTCACATTGCAAAGTAGTTTTTCTTTCATGTTGTAAAGCAGTTCTCTGATCCCTGCCATTGTTGGGAATTTGACTTTTTGGGTTTAAGGTAAAATAAATACCCTGAAGTCATTTAAAGTGGGTCTCCTAATTATGGCATTGTAAGCAAAGGGTGCACATCCATCAGGTAGCTGATCATCAAAGTTCGTCTCTTGAGCACTTCACCAAACACGATAGACAAACTTATAGATGCCATTAAGATGATTTTTGACCCCCCAAATCTGATGAGAGGGGTATTAACTAGTTCGAACTTTAGTTTACCCATATTTATTTTTTTAGAGTGGACAAAAAAATTAGTTTAGCTAAGCTACCATTGTGGATCAAGATCTTTCTCACTTCAAAATTTGAAATAACATAACAACAACCATCAGGCAATCTAATTTTCTATTCAGTTCCTTGTTGTCCAAGTGTGAGAGGTCAAATTCTGAAAAAGAGATAGGTCCCAAGCTGGTGGAAACTTGAAAGACTGTGCCGTTCAGCAAAGAGTTGACTGACTCATGTCATCGTTGAATCCGTGTCCTTTTTATTTTAGAGTCTTCCATCTTTTTTTCCCAGTTGGTCCACCTACAATAGTATCAATTATGCATCATATGGGGGCATTCGTTCTCCACCTTATTTTTTCCTTTACCATCTCTCCTTGGGCTGATTGACCTTTCTCTACAGGGAGTCTGGTCAATCACACCCTCGTCATGTTGGGCCTTCTGATCAATGTATTTCTTCAAGTGACCTTATCAGATAAGCCGTTCAATTTTATCATGGAGGTTAAAGTAGTCTTTTATGTCATTGCCTTTCTGCTTATAAAAATGACTATACTTCTTTGAAATTTTCATAGCGCCTATCTTATTAAGCTTTTTGGACCTCTTGAAGAGGTTATCATTTTGGATAGCAAATAGAACCTCCGTTCAAGGTGTTCAATAAGGTATAATTGTGGAACCTCTTAATAGGAAATTAATGACCATCTCTCTATTGCTTGTCGTCCTTCTCCTTTTCTTTTTTCTTGCCATTCTCTTGGTTCCCATCTTTCATTTTGTTCATGTCCTCTTGAGTCATTGCCTCTCTGTGAGGTTGAGAAGTTTCTCCATTGTTTGTGGTCTTTCGTTGACCAGAGTATTAGCACATTCCTTATACCTTAGTCTAAGGAACAGCTCACAGATCAAGAACTCAAATCTGGAGTTGTCAATTTTTAACACCTCAATATTGAATCTAACAAAGAAACCCTGAAGAGACTCTCCCTTATTCTGTTTTACTATATGGAGGTAAGTGTGGAGGAGTTTGTCTTTTCCCTTACTGGCAAAGTGATCGAGAAACTTTTCATATAGTTGGTCATAAGAGAAGATAAACATGGGTTCCAACTTAACAAACCATCTAAGAGTAATTCTCTAAAGCATAGTGACCAACATCTTAACATGAATGTGCTCATTATGCTCATGGAGATGCATCATGTGCTCACACTGTAAAAGATGTTCATTGGGGTTGGTGGATCCATCTAGGGTGTAAATGAGATGGGATTATTCGCGAACAGTTAAAGCTCAGCTCGATAAAATCTCAAATTCGACTCAAATTTAAATGAGTGAAGCCCGAGCTCACCAATCAAGCAAGCCAAGCCAAGCCCAATAGTATTCAACTTGACAGGCTTGCGAATTTAAATGAGCTTTTTATTATATATATTTTTTAAATTTTATATAATAATAATAATTTTATTTTTAATAAAAAATAAAATTATTTAAAAATTGAAAAGAAAAAACCCTAAGTCCCTCTATCCTCATAAAACACAGATTTGTCAATTCTCTCTCTCTCTCTCTCTCTCTCTCTCTCTCTCTCTCTCTCTCTCTCTCTCTCACCCACCCACACACACACACAAAACACTTCAAAAAAAAACCTCCACCACGCTTCTGTGACTCTGTCTATTTCGATGTTCCCAAATGTCGAATCCCATCCAGGCATCCATCATGTGTCCGTGTGCCTGTGTTTCTTCTCTATTCCTCTCTCCTGCACCACCTTAGATTTGCTCGTGGTGATATTTAAACTCACAAAATGTAAAAATTTTCAAAACTCTCTTATTATAAATCTTTCTTGGCTAATTTATCTATGTTTTCCTTGTTTTATCCATCCAAATAGTTAGTTCAAGTTTCAAAGAGAAAAGAAAAGTTTATCTATTGAATGTAGATCCTGAGGCTCTGTACGGGTTTTGCTAGACTATGACCAATTTTAAAGAGGTAGTATGAAGAAAAAGAATATATAATTTCAGTTTGTTTTTCTATGCAAAAGACTATTTATTTAGTTTTCAAGAACATTGAAGTTCCAATAGAAATGAAAAATTGTTGCTTGAACCACTAGAAAAGTGTTGGAATAATTCAATATTTGGAAATAGTAGTTCAAATTTTTTGAGGAAGCATCTTTTTCAACTTCAATTCTACCAACGTGGAACTTTGTTTCCATTCTACCAAAAAAAATTTATACTGAAGCTAAAAAGCACTCCCTAATAGTGATTAGTTTAGATTTATTATTTTAATTTGGTGTCTTATTTTGTATTGTAGATGCATATAAAACTAAAATGTGTGGAATGTCTTTTTAAATAAATTACTGGATGTGGATCATTTTACAGGCTCATGTAAGATGTAATATAATAATATGGGATGCAAACATTAATGTTGGATCACAAATATCTTGAAACCAAAGCTAATTGAGATTGGAGATCATTTTTTGTATACTTTATAATAAATATTTGTTATTTTGGGATTTCTTCTCTTAGATATGTCAATGTCGAGCACACCGAAAGTTTCATCTATTGCGGAGGAATATTCATATGCAACAATGGAGGTGAAGAATACTGATAAGATGAATCTCAATAGTGCCAATGATCCATCCTTTGACCCAACTAAAGATAATGCTACAAATGAGGAGGGACACAATGATGATGATGATAGCCATTTCAAAACAAGAAACTCATGAAAGCATCACAATTGTTTGGAGTATTTTATATGAGATTTATGTAGAATATGTGAATGAGTACCATACTAGATCTGAAAGAGAGGGAGCTTCAACATTTGGTTCGCAAATAGATAGTTTGAGGGGTCAAAGTTCTACCTCGGGCTGGAATGATTACATGAAGTATCTGAGCAGGGTAGAGAGTAGCCTATCTCAAAGGTCAGAACTTGATAGCTATTTGGAGAATGGATGCTATATTCATAATGGGGATCCTCTTTTCTTTGATGCTTTAGCTTGGTGGAAGGGGGAGTCAACAATGAAGTATCGCATTCTCTCAAGAATAGCTCGTGAGATCTTTGCTATTTTTACCACCACAGTGGCTTTAAAAGCTATATTTAGTGCCGGCACCAAAGTGATTGAACCATATCATTCCTCATTATCTCCAAAAATAGTGCAAATGTTACTAGGTGGAGGTGATTGGCTATGTAATCTCCATGGAGTGAAAAAGAAGAGCAAGATGAGAAATATTTCTTTCTTCTTTCACATACTTCTAATATGAGTTATAGTTAATTTAATGTATTTTTTCTTGAATTTGTAGGAAGAGGAGAAATCGATAGAAATTACTTCCATGATCCTCTTTTGGTTGATCGAGCTACAACAATGGTATGAAATTTGTTTGGATTACCATAATTACGTTTCAAAAGTGGTTTGATTCCATTAAGGCCTTTTAGTTGGCTTTTTGTCATGGTTATATGCAACTTTCTTGTGTAGAAAGAAGGAAAAGAGCAAAACCTCAATTTTTGATTTTCTGTTCATAAGTTTCTAGCCATTTCCTTTGCTTTTCATAAGTTGGTGAGCTGAGAAGACTTGGAATATCCCATGAGGCCTCTTTAACAGTTTTCTAATGTCAAATGTTGTATTTTGATCGAAAAATATGTAATTTGGAATTTGATAACTATTAAAGTTGTATTAATATTGTTGGATTATGCTTTTATAATATTATTTATAGTATGGTGTTTGTTGTTATAAATTTTGTTTCAATCTGAAACGAGCTCGAGCTTATCCGAGCTTATACGAGCTGGAGCACATCGAGCTTATAGGAGCTCAAGCTCAGCTCAAGCTCATCTAAGCTTATATGAATTGAGCCTTATCGAGCTTTAGTGAGTTGAGCTAGAGCATTTGTCTACTTTAACAAGTCGAGCCCAAGCCTGAACTCACAAATTACTAAATAAGCTAAGCTTGAGATTAGCAGGTTCAGGCTAGGCTTAGCTCAGCTCGACTCGGCTCATTTATACCCTTAAATCCATCATATCTGGGTAGATTGGTTGGGATCTCAGTATCGATTGCTATGCACTTCTCTACTATTTTCTTGGATGAATGGTGATTCTCTCTCCCTGCTAAGTTAAGTAATGTTGTCAAGTTGCAAATTTATTTTAGTGTTCTACCTCTAAATTTCTTCTAAGCATCTGTTGAGCTATTGAGCTTGATTTGACACCTTTTTCCATTCTTCTCAGTCTGCTTAGGACAAATTTTTGCTTAGTTGAGGTTTCCATTACTCAACCTTGTTGCGCTGTTGGGTTTGATTGGGTCAAGTTAAATGTTCAACAAAATCAACCACCTCCTCATGGGATATTGGCAAGCCTTTTCTCTCTGTTTGGGTGGTAACGTGCTTCATCTCTTCCTCTATCATCCCTTGGGGTTTTTCCCTCCTGATGAGAAGGGTGTGTAGTGGCACTAGCAGCAACCACGAGTTGATTATTGTGCCTTTGCAATACAGTTGATAATTTTGCTAAGAGCTACATTGATATTTGGTCACTTATTATTTGTATAAGCTGTGGAATTGTCAGAGTTGCCATTTGCTCTAATTGAGAACTTGGTCCTATTGCATCCTAGGCCTACTATGGTTGCAGAGGCGGCAAAGGTGTTGGTGGTGATATGCAATCACTCTATCTTTCGAATGTGGTACACCTAGTGTTACCATTTTTGGGGTTGCGAGATCAAGATCCTTTATACCGAGCCAAATGATGAGGTCTTTTTCAATAACTTGGGCTTTCTCATCGACCAGATAAGGTAGTCAACCAAAAAATTAGGCACAATGAGAGATAGCAACACACATTAGGCTAGCCAAAAGACCCTTCAATTATGAACCTCCAATACTTAAGTTAATATAAAATCAACTAGAAAGCAATTTGGAAAAGTAACGGCTTAGTGAGAATAAAAAAGAGTACCTATATCTTTGAAAGAAAGGTGTTTATAGTGCACACCACCTAGGAGATATGGGTAGAAAAGACGGTATTCTCCTTACCATTTGACAATGCTCCTCTCTTCTTTGAAAGGGCATTAAAGGTCTTTTGAAGTTGGTTGGCCGACATCCTTTTAATCAGCCAAACATAAGAAGTGCCATTACTGTCATTAAAGTGAAAGTGATGGGCTAACAATGTCATTAATGCGGATAGAATGATGGTCTGCCCATATTAAATATGAATGTGACTGATGGAAAGCACTATAACTAATGTGGCAGCCATGAAGGACAGTGCTATTGCGAGTCCCACTCGACCATACCTAGTCAAGAAAGCTGAAGCTTTGAGCATCTGCAAGGTTCTCATCGACTCTCCTTGAGGTCGACATATCTCCCTTATGGTAGATATTGGGCACTTGCATTTGGGCTCCCCTAGTTGATTTAGGTTCAGTAATGATGTTGAATACTGTGCCGACCATATTGGGCTTCTCCGTTGTACCCATATCAATATTATATTATATAATGTGTATATATACGTACTTATACATTAAAAGATATTTATTTAATATCACTAAAACCCTAACTACTACCTACCCCTATCCCCTGTGGACCATTGAAAACTGGCGGCCATGGCTACAACGAAAAAATTGGTAGTGATGATCGCTGAAAAAAACCAACAACCAGTATATATAGGATATATATGCACTTGTAGAAAGTGTATATATATAAATATAATTTTAAAAAAGAAAGTTGCCGACCAACCACTATGGTGTGATGCGACCAGCCATGGTTGCTGATGGTCGGATCTAGCCAGATCCAAATTTAGCCAATTACAGCCAGCTTGCAAGCTACTATGGTTGCCATGTTTTTTTCTTTGTTCTTTTTTTGGAGAGGGGAGCGCGGTAGGGATAGGTCAGGAGGTATAGGATGGAGGTGTGCGTAATAGATAATATTATATGTTTTTTATATATAATATGTATATATGTATATATATATAAATTATTTTTTATATTTTCTTTATACATATATAAGCATGGTTAATCTAAACCATTCACTTTCAAAAATCAAACAATTGATACAAAGAAGGGAGAAATTAATAAAAATTAAAAAAAGAAAATAAATAAAAAGATAAAAATAATAATGAAATAAAAATAAATTATTATTTAAATTTTAATTTTATTTAAGGATAATTTAACCATTTAGTATTAAATGAGTAGCAAACAATAGCGGGGTGACGGTGAGCTACTTTCAAAAAATACATTAAATTTTTTTTTAATCACCTTTTTATGATAAAGAGTTAATTCACCTGTATCGAATTTCACATGGGATTAAAAGATTTTTTCCCTGTAATTTATGTAGAGGACAACTAGGCCAAACCAATCCTAATGCATAGCAAGAAACTAATTGAATTTAATTCACTGGATATGTAACGTGACCAATACTAATTAACTTGCGGACACTATTCTTAAAACGTCATTCGAGATAATTTAATTGGCTATTAATTCGCAAATTAAATTCAAAAACATGCCAAAATTCAAGAATGTAATTAGCCTAGTTCTCGACTTAACTTTGAATTAATAATTGCTATGACTGATTGATCAGTTTGTTCAATTACATCATCCTCACACACACACATATATATATGTAGGGTTCGAGTTTTTGACTTTAATGAATTATAAATATTTATGTGCATATATAAATTTAAAAAAGATAAAAACCTTAGCAATTGATATGTAAATGGATCTACATAGACAAGAGAAGGAAAGCATAATTATAGTTTAATAGCTAATGTGCAATGAGTGATTACAATAGTAGTCACAACTCACAATTATGTCACCATATTTAAGGATTTCTAGAAGCAGAATGTGTGTTTCATTGCGGGCGTGTGAGAGTGAAGGCGATAAATATAATCATGTTCCGCCAATTTAGGCGACAGTTTGAGAAAGCTCGTGACATTTTTTCCTCAGGTCAACTTATACGTGAATAATCGACAAAATCTATGTCTAGAAAAGCAAAGGGTTTTTCTAGACAATTTTTTTTAAATTTTTTATTTTATTTTATGAATATATGAAGCGTATATTAAATATTTTTTATAAAAATTATTGATTAAAATTTAAATATACTTGATATATATACAAATTTAAATAAAAAATAAAACACAAAATAAAATGGAGAATCCAAAATGAAGACAAGGTAGTGGTATTAACCTTTAAATTAATGTTGCCGAGTGACCATTTGTACTTTCCACCAGAAAGTTATATGCATATACTAATTGTATATTTATTCTTCAAACATATTCTGGTCTTGCCAAGTTGCTAAGAGGAACTGGAGTTTTGTAAATTAATCAAAAGATTTTCTTTGAGGTGTTAAAGTAGAGGATCTTGGCAGTAGAATTTTTTAAAATTAATTTTTTTTTGGGATGTAACTCTAAATTTTGAGAATATTTTTACAAAGTTTCATCTGAAAAAAATCTCATTTAAGTTAGAAATAGAGAATACGTTTAGAGAGAAGAAGTCAAATAATTCACTCTTATAAATAGAGATGTTTACTTGATCATTTGGGTGAACATTCGTGGAATTCATGATATTCATCGAGCAATTATTTTGAATTTATGATAAATTAGACTACGTGTCTAAATTGCTTCTACTGTGCTCCAACATGAGGTTGACAAAATCAAAGTTGCTAGAATTTACAATTTGCAACTTAGGAAAATATCATTTGACTAGAAAACTCACAATTAGGATAAAGAAAACAAAAAAGCCTCAATCTTGAATCCCATGTGAGAGAGAGATTGTTTGGTCTAGGGTAGGGATGGAAATAGGCTAAGTTAGGTTAGGCTTTGGTTTAAATAAGTCATGTTTGTTATAAAAATGACAAGTATTAACCTAGTCTATTATTTATTATAGGTTTTTTTTTAAGATTAGGACTAACCTTTTTAATAAATTTTAAAGTCTTAGCCTAGCCTAAAAACCTACCTAAAAACTTTTTTTTAACTAAGGCTTCAAATAAATTTAAACATTATGTAAATTTAAATTTTTAATATGCTCAAATTTGTAATAGACCTTAATAGATAATAATTGAAATGATAAATAATAAATGCAAAATTATAAAAGTCAAATTTAAGTATAAAATAGTATCGTTTCAACAAAAAATAATATTAAACACAAAGAATTCCATAAAGGACTAATTAAAGAAATCAAATACAATAAGTCATTTAATATTAGATCATTATTATTATATTTTCTTATTTGAAGAAGATAAACGGGCAGGCCAACTAGGCTCAACAAGCTTTTACAAGAGTCTATGTATAGCCTATTTAATTAAAAAGACTATTTTTTAAGTCTTGATCTGACTTTTTTATTAAATAGACTAGAATTAACTAGGCCATAAGTAGGCTATGCTAAAAACCCTTGTCTAGTAACCTGATCCATTCTCATCCCTTGTATAGGGGATCAATATGGGAATACTGGTTGTGTTAAAGTGGTACACAAATTTCATGTGAATTAAATTTTTTTGGCAATAAATGCGACAACAAATTTCATATGATTTTGATGAATATTAAGATATATGTTATAACATTGCATCAATATATGCATCTTTCATGCATTTTAGTGCGCACGTAGCCAACTTACTACACTTCTTTATTAGTGGCAAATGTTTGTGCAATCCAAAATTTTGCTTTCAAGAAATGAAATTATTTTAGTCACACAGCCAATTAATGAAGAAAAATGAATTGAATCATGTTGAGCCGAAGTAGAGAGAGTTACTACCATATATTTAGCTCTCTTCTCCCCATTAGTGTGTTAAATATACTGAGAATGATTGTCTAGAGGCAATTTAGAACAGTAGAAGAAAGGGTCGCAAAATTAATCTACAAAAAATGACTATTACTTTTTGAGTAATTCACAGCAAGAAAAATATAAATTACTGACAACATAAAAGTTGTAACCAATTATGCAGATTATGTGGCAAAAAATTTTGTTTTGTCACTTTAAAGATTTGTACAAACTAAATGATGATAAGAATAGTATTCAAGTTGTTACCATTAATAATTTGAGACGTACCCATGGTGACAATATAATCATAATAAACATCTTGTCATAAATTATAATAATAATTTTTATTGTCACTAAGTTGTCATCATAGCGGTGTCTCTAATTGTTAATAGTAATAACTTAAAATATTAATTTTTTGTCAACATTGAGTCATATTATGACTAAACAAAAATTATTGTCATTTAAAAAATATTATTAGCAGTAAAATAAAAACTATTATTACTTTATAGATATCATTAGTGACAAATTTTAATTTATCACTTATTATTTTGTCACTACCATACCATATACATATACATATATATATATATATATATATTTGTAGTGTAACTCAATTATTAAATTTAGGAAAGGAATATGCATGAACTCATGATATTATTTCAAGATAAAAATTGAATTAAGAGGGTGTTTGGTAAGCTTATAAGCTCCTTATAACATCTTATAAGACCTTTAAGAGTTTATAAGATATTATAAAGTATTTGTTAATTTATTTTTTTAGAAAAAAAATTTATAAGCTCCGAAAATAAAATTTTAGCATCTTATAAAATAATATAAGAGTTTGTAAAACTTTTTAAATAAGCTTAGACCAGCATCATTTGGAGAAAAAAAAAATGATTTGGCAGCAAGATGAATCCGTGGCTACAATTATTAGTCCATACCTACCGGATTACTATAAATTGATTCTAGCAATTAAAATTATCCTACCTTCAATCGGTGAAATAAACTTCTACAAATATAATTTAATTTGACTTAATTATGGGCACAACAGTTATATGAATATACCCCTACTAGAGCACATAATCTGTTATTGTTTCCTCTAGATGTACACCATCTTTGTCAAAATTATACACTGATGTGTATAAAAGAATCTAATCTTAAGCAGCACAATTCTACTTAAATTAATTTCTTAATTTTACATAATTATAATACCAAATAAATTAAGACAACAATAAATAATTAAAAAACCCAAGAGTAGTTTGCTCAGGCTGAATATTTTGAACCCCCCACAAGATGTGGCAATCATTATCGAACATGGCTGCCACCCCATAGTTGACGCTTTAAACCCCCTAATTTTCAACTACTTTATGCTCCCTCGTTATAAATATTATCATGATGGTACATAAACTTAGCAAAATTTCCATGACCCATAATATCCAATGCTGCCCCTTCTGCAAATGGCCAACCCCGGCTGTGGTTTCATTCTCATTTTTCTCTTCTTCCTCGCCTTAACCTCTGCTAATGCTGCCGCTATAACAACAGACGCGCAGCAGTTTTTGAGCGTGCAAAATGCGGCCCGGTCTGCGCTGAGGCTGCCGCCGTTGGTGTGGGATCCAACAGTCGCGCGCTACGCGGCCGCATACGCGAACAAGAGGCGGGTTGACTGCGCGCTGAAGCATTCCAATGGGCCGTACGGGGAGAACATTTTCTGGGGCAGCGGCAATGGGTGGACGGCGGGGCAGGCGGCGGCAGCGTGGGTGTCGGAGCGGCAGGGGTACAACTACTGGTCCAATTCGTGCGACTATGGACAGGAATGTGGGCATTATACTCAAATTGTGTGGAGGGAAACGAAGAGAATTGGGTGCGCCAGAGTGGCTTGTTATAGTGGTAGGGGCGTTTTCATGATTTGTGACTATGATCCACCGGGGAATTACATTGGAGAGAGGCCCTACTGAATGTTGTATCATTTGCTATGATATGGTTCCTTGGTGTTTCATTTTTTTTTATATATATATTTTTTGGAAGGGATTTGAACAAACTTTTTAATGAATCTGTATAAATAAAGACCACCTTGAAGTGAGTATAATGTTGTCCATTTTTTGATTCTAATATAATGTTGTTCATAATTTTACATTTCTTGAAGAAAGTGGGGTGGCAATATTATGTTAATAATGGAAGAAGTATTGTTCATTTAGTGATTTCGAATTGAGTATTCTTTCTTGCTCCAAAGCACAACAAAATAATGTCAGGACAAGTTGTCGACGTCTTTAATGGTTTAGCTCTTTATCCAAGGTCAAGATTGACAGTCATTCAAACTAAAATGCCATAGACAAATTTTGAAATGTACGACAACATTAAGGTTGCTCCATCACTATTGAAGAGCACTTGTGTGAAACCATACCATGGGATGGGCTCAGATCAATTTGTTTGTCAAATAACTCAAGTTTTTTTTTAATGGATAAAAAAGGTAGAAAATGAGTAGTTAGAACAGTTATCTTATTTGAACATGACTACTCTAACTACTATAGAACATAGCTATAACATATTTTGATTAAATTATAATTATTGTTCAAAAATTGAGCCCATCATCATAATCTAACTAAAGTACCAATTAGAATGAAAGCCCTTCAACATAAGGATAGTTATTTAAGAATTGCTACCATAAATGAATTTGAACTTATGATTTTTTTAGAAGAAGCTTTAGTTGTGAAATAGAAAATGCCCTAAAGGTGGAACTTTATTAAGTACATTAACTACTTTTTTTACTTATGATACAACCACACTTTACTTGGTCTTATGTGAATAAGATTATTACGCCTTCTATTCTATTTCCTATCCCATGTCCCATTTCATTTTATAAATACATGACAGACACATTAAATATTTTCTTATAAAAATAGTTAATTGAGAATAAAATATATTTGATATAAATACAACAAGTTGAAATGAGATATAATAGAGAATGAAAAATAGGATCCAAAGTGGATTATTAATTGAATTGGTATATTAGTTGTTACATGCACAAATGACGTTTGACTATGCCCAAATAAATAGCCTCAATTCACTCCAAGCGTGCTAATTTTGTGAGACATGACGGAGTTCTTGGTTCTGGATTTCCTTAGATTAGTCCCTATGACAAGATTATCACTATTTTAAAACTACAAAATTCAATCCCACATTTAATTGATCAAACCCTACTAATTATACAACGATATTATTTTCTAGCTATTATGAGAATTCGTCGGTTTTATAACACAAACAGAAAATGCAAGATTGGGATCACTTTGCAACTCATACGTCAATATTAAAGTATATCATGAGTTTCCGAGTTAGGGAGTACAGCTGGCATATTCTAACACGAGGATTAGTATAGCTACTTATCAGAAAGTATTGGTTGTTATCACTCACCAATAATACAAAATGCTCCTCGATATATTATATTAAGCTCTGCAACAGTTCATGTTGTTGCAGTAGGAAAAAACCTTGGTCCGGCCCCTGCATCATTGTCACATATTTGCTGTCAGAAAAGAGCAGTCCAAATCTGCCAACCTGCAACTTTTTTGAAATGCCTTAAGTGTTTAGCATCTATGTAGCTCAATTACAACACAGTGTACTTTCTTTTTACTCGTTATCTTTACTAATTGAGACAGCTTTGGAAAGTAGTACAAGCCAGTTGTTCAGCTCTAGCTTCCAACTTTTTCTAGTTTAATTTAAGAACTCTCCTAAAGAAGCATGTAATTAATCTTTTGAAAGAAAATTGCAGCAGCAAGACGAGTAAAATCGCAAATACAGGTGGGATGAGGTGCGGGTCATTCACTCTATTAAGGCCGTCTTAGTGATCTTTTCTCAGAATATTGGTGTAGCAAGATTAATATTCGTCTCACCTATGAGATACAACAATTGAATTCTATTTTATAGCTCCACAAAAAATTTATACAATTTTGTGAAGCAGAAGCTATACTAAATATTTCCTATAGATCTCAAAGTAAGAAGAGAAACACAAAATGTAGAGAGAAAAGTGAGTGTGTTGTGTATTTCTAACAAACAACCAAGCTCCCTTTATATAATATTGTTGTGTATTTTTCCTTTACTCTCCTCCCTCTTGTGCATGTCTGGTGGAGAATTCTTTTCACTTCAAAGCGTATGATAAGAGTAAGATAATATATATTGATTAATTAGTTTAAAATTTAGTATTCTTTGTGGGACGTATTCTTATTAAAATATCCGAAATCCCCCACTTATTTTAATAAAAATAACATTCAAATTAGAATATAAATAATTGAGCTTAATCGGAGTATCATGCATCATGAAGTGGCAAATGCATTTAAACCTTCACTTAATTTAATACAATTCTCGTACTATAACTAAAATGGACTTAGTCTTTAAACAATGATCTTCGAGGCATGTAGAATTACATTATACACATGACACTCAAGTGTCTGGAACCATCTCTCAAGCAACGACATCGAATTTTATCCTAATTTTAGTGAGTGCTCCAGGGAATCAGCTTAATTCTGATAGAAAGTGACCTATTGCCATACTCATATAGGGAAGTCTCTCATAAATGTACTATTAAATCAAAAATCCAACCCGCATAGGCTATCAAATTAACTTAGTTAATTTCTCAACCTCTCATCTCATTATACGTGCACATGTACCATAGTGATAGACAATAACTAAGTCGTGCGTTAGCTCTTTTTCAAGTAGCTCTATGACTTGTTTGTCTCGTACCTGGTTCTCAAGATCTCCAGTCCCTTGGTAGTTAGTTATGCACTTACAAGCAACTTATTGTGCTTTAGTCCAATCTAACTCGATGCAATTCAAATATTTTCTCTCACTGGAGTTTTGTCGATGAATATACAAGATTATAACATAATTCCACAAATTTAATGAGTATTACACCAACGTTAATATGTGATCTCACAATACTGTTTTTTGTAGATCTAGATTTCTCATTATAAAATTTATTATCAGCTCTACCAATAGCAGATTTACTATCATAATTTATTAATAAAGTTGGCACTAGTTTGTACCACATTAGAATCTCATATAATAAATGACATGGCAACTTGCCTCTTCATTGGCTAAAGCTAATGCAATCAACTTAGTCCTCAAGGCAGAATTAGTCGTAATATATTATTTTTTTATCGCCAACAAATGAACCCTCAGATTTTGAATTCCAATCAGGCCTTGTGACGAGAAAGCAGAGAAAAAGGGATGTGATGAAATGCAATTGTCTTCTTCATTCAACAACAAAAAAAATCTTCTATGATCTTTCTTAGGTAGTTTTCGGTCGGTGGCCTTGTCAATTGGACTTCCCACTCCATCCTATGCTACATCATCAAAAGATTAATTCAGAGCATTATTATAAACCTTTAATAATATTAGATATTTTTTATATAGCAAATCATAATTTTTTTGGATTTTGTACATTTTTTATGTTGCTAATGTCAGTAGATTCTCTCAATTAGGTTAATAATTGGATTTGTCCATCAAGCGCTATTAAACTTTTGAAGATGTTGGTGTAATTTCTCTAACCTAAAAGATTTTAGCTCTGTTTGCTTGAAACCTTAGGTAAATATTGTTGTAGTTGTCCCTAATGTTTTTGTGTCCCTCACAATTTATCGACCAAATTCTCTACTTATTTAGTTCTTAATTTGCCCTTTTCCTAAGCCGACCGACTAAAAAAATAGTAACAATCTTAAATATACCCATGCATTTTCTCTCTTATTCGGAATGGAGGTTCCCTTCTTTTGCTTTCTCTTTGATTGATAGTATTACTTCTTAGTTTGGAGTCCTTGACGAACTCTCATAGACAAAAATAATTTTCACTAATTTAATATTCCCTGTAACCTCGGCTATACAGTTGCTATTTTGAGAAAACAACTTGATTAGAAGAAAATTATGTGCAGGTTGAACATCATGGTATATAACAAATTAAAGAAATTTTAATTTTATTCATGTAATTGTATTTTATGATGGAGATGATATTAAAACATTTTTAATTAAAATTTTAAGTTTGAATCTATGTGTAAGATGTATAAGGTATTTTATGGTCATTTAGTACATTTATTTTGAAGTCAGGAATTATAGGACCACGAGTCGCTACTAAATTTATTGAAAAAGTACCACCCTTCCCTGACAAAAGAAAAGCGGACCAATTTGGTTTTATTTTCAAATTTTATTTTTATATCTTCTATTATCTAAAAATGGAAACATATCATTTTATATATATTATTATTTTTGTTTTCAAAATATATTTCATAATAATTTAGATATTTTCTCTTAATAATTTATATATTTTATCCTTTATTATTATTATTATTATTACTATTTCTCTATACTTACGATTTACTAAACTCAACACAATTATTATTTTTTAACAATTTATCCAAATACAAATTTATTTTCATTAATTTCTTTTTCAAAATTTGAAAAATAATGAAAATAAAACCAAACACACCTTATATGCAAAACTAATTGCTGGAACGTAAGGACATAAGCTACACATGCATAACCTCAACTCGTACATTACTCATTACACAAAATGTTCTAGCTAGATAGATACGAGATAGTAATGTTTAAAATATGGCAAATGTTAAGACGAGAACGTTTTCAATACAGAAGCTCTTGTCTTAAAAGTAAATAATAGAAAAATTAATAGCTAAATAAATTTCTTTTCACATAAAAAAGAACTTTAGTCTTAAAATATAAATAAGTAACTAGATAAATTAATAGCTAAGTATACTGTTGTTTCACACAAAAATTTCAAAGCCAATATCTAATTGCGGACTCAAATTGTTAAACTTTTTCCTTAAAGGTAAAAGATAAAAATATGTACAAAATAAAATTTTCTTATGTTCTCAAAGAAAAAATAAGCAAGCATAATATTTGGATATCTTTTCCTTAATTGCTCTAATTATCTTTCAGTTTTTATTAGCATACACAAAGGTCCAGCAAGACAGTGCTATAAATACCATATTTTCAAGACTTGCACTTAAAATTTTTTACATTATCAAATATGGTTTTTCACTAGCATATTGGCGTTCTTGCATTCCCTTTCGGCTTCCGCACCAGCCGCTCAATTTTCTTTCTTCAATACTGCAGCTTCTAATGGCAAGATTTTGGCTGGCTGCGTGTCAAGCTCGTATGAGAACATGCGGGCGTGTGATGTGTGGGATGGGACATCAGAAGGTCAGGTTTTTTCCGGGAGTCTTTTTGAGGCCATTGGGTTGTTCCTTAATGCCTCGCCAGGCAATTCGAGAAGGTCATTAAAGAGGCAGAAGGAGAATCTGGTTTGAAAATCTGCTGCTCAATAACTGATGCATTTTCCGGATTTCCCTGTGATTTGGCTGAGAAAAGAGGGGTGCTGTGGGTGGCCTTCTGGTTTCCCTGCAGCCAGTGCTCTCTACCTGCGCATATGTACACTGATGAAATTCTAAAAGCAGTGGGATCAACAGGTAGTTAATTACTAGCGTTCATATTGATAAAAGTCTTGAATTGATTGCACCATCTTAATTTTTTGCTGAAATCATTTTTTGATACATCCATGACAAACAGATATTGATAAAACAGCAGAACAAGAACAGGTCCTGTCATTTATCCCAGGATTGCCAAGGTTACACTGTAGTGGTCTTCCCTGGGAGATTTTCTGGGATAAGAATCCATCCCCGCTGGCAATAACAATTAAAAATATGGTCCATAAGCTTCCAAAACCCACTGCCGTCGTCCTCAATTCCTTTGAAGAAACGAACCCTAACATCACAAATGACACGAAATCAAAGTTCCAGCATTTTTTAAACATTTGCCCTTTATTTCTTTCATTCCCACCCCGCCAGGCCCTGATGACAAAACTGACCTGTCGTGGCTGGAAAAGCAAAACAGGCCTAAATCAGTGGTGTACATCAGCTCCGGCACGGTGGCTAACATGTGGTTCACCGGAATGCCGTTATTGCGGCTGGAACAGCCCAATCGAAACGGAAACGGAGGCTTCCGTTCCAAAGTTCCAGCTATAACGGAAACAAACAGAAAACAGCAACAAATCGAATTCGGATTGATGGAACGGCCATAAAATCGGCTTGGTGCGGCAGTATTGGCGATTTTTCGGCATATAACGGAAGAAAACGGAAGATGTAACCTTGGTCTTGGCTGTTTGAAGATGGCAGGCGGCAGGTTATGTTTATCAAACAGAAGGAAACTGGAAACACGAGCTGCAGAAAGGAAATAAAATAATGGAAAAAGGGGTGGTAAAGGAAAAGATCAGAAACATGAAAATAAATTATAGAAACAAAAATGGAAAATGAAAAGTCCCAAGAAAAGGGGAAAATTAAGAAAAGAATATATATATATAATTTAGATATAATTTTTTTTGTTTTTAATTTGATATAATATTCATATTATGCTTCATAAATAAATTGATTAGTAATTGCTAACCATTAACTAGTTAAATATTTAATTAATTATTATTTTGTTATACTTATCATTTATTAATAATTAATGCTTAATTAAAATTATGCTAATTATTTGCATATTTTTAAAATATTTGAGCTATTTTATTTGAGCCACTTTTTATTTTAATTATATCAATTTTAGTTCTATTATGTTGTAACGGTTTTTGATATATATTTACTTCGTTAGTTAAGTTGAAAGCTTATGTTGATAATATAAATGATTGTAAGAGCACTTGTTAATCTATAATATTAATTTATTGTATTATAAAATTATGTTAATTTTTTAATATAAATAAGCACTAATAGATTCTTACATATTTTAATTTTTTTCTAGAATTTTTTTCAAAAAATTTTAATACTTCAACTAAAAAATATGTGGAATGTTCGCATGATCATTTTACGACATTACAATGAAACTGGAACAGTGAGCTCCGTTTCTATTGCCAGGACCATTATGGCAAACCATGGCACCTCTCTTTTCTCGGCCAAATCACGGGCAAAGCCGAAAAATGCATCACTTTTTCTCCTGCTGCCTCTTCAATGGCCTTCTCAAAATTACCTGGTGTTGCATCCAGGAACAACCCAACGGCCTCAATAAAACTCCCAGAAAAACCTTAAGGCATTCCATCCCAGACATCATATCCGCGTATATTGTTATATGTGTCTAACACATGTTTGGCGAATATCATATGGGGGGTTTGATTGTGTTTCTATTTTCAATTTTTATTTTTAATACTTTTAAAATTTAAAAAGTTAATTAGAACAAATGAATTGAAAATAAATTTGTATATGAATAATATATTGAAAAAATAATGATTACATAAGGTTTTGTACGTTATAGGTTGAGAGAAATAATAATAATGAAAAAAAGAAAGATATATAGATTATTGTAAGAAGATATGTAAATTATTGAAAAATATATTTTTAGATGAAAATGAGTTGGAATATTGATAAAAATAATAATAAGTTATTGATAATTAATTTTTAAATAATAAAAATAGTTGAAAATGAAAATAAAATATAACCAAACTGGCCCTTGCCTTTAGAAGCTGAGCTGTCGAAGAAAGAAAATTGAGTGGCTGGTGCAGAGGCAGCTAGCCTCTGCCCTATTGCGAGTGGAGGAGCAGCGTGTGGGCCGAAAGGGAACGCGAGAACACCATTTTGCCAGTGAAAAACCATGCCTGCTAGTGACTAAAAGCGTTAGAAAGATGATACTTAACAGCATTTTTGCTGCTATAGAATTATTAAATTTAGATAATTGTTTGTTTTCCATGGGAAAAAGTGCGTAGGTGGCTAGGCATAAAGTGACAAGCTCTTACAGTGTGTTTGATTTTATTTCGAAGCATTATTTTCATTTTCACTCAAAAATAAAAAATAAAAACTATTAATTTTATTCTACTTTCACTTAAAATTTTCTATTTTTATTTTTAAATTCATTTTAAATTTATTCTATCATTCTATCATCGCATCAATCAAATTTAAATTTGATTTGATATAAAGTACCTACTATTATTTTAAAATTAATAAAATATATATTTTTTATTAAAAAATAAATTGTTTAGACATAAAAAAATATAAACCATCTATATTTTCAATTGTATACCTACTCTAATTATTATTTTCTAACAATTCATTCAAATATATTTTTATTTTCATTTCAAAAGTATAACTATCCTTTTAACTTTTAAAAATAGTTAAAAATAAAAATAATCCTAAAAATAAAACGAAACAGCCTATTAGCTTCTTCCATAGTTACCCTATTTCAATCATACCGGCATTTTTCAAATTAGTTAAACGTGAAGAATTTGAAAATTATTTTAAAATTAAATCTCTTCCTACCAATCAAACACAAAAATAATTAATTTAAAATTTATAATAAAAATTTGGTTTATTAAAATATAATCAAAAATTATTTCATTTTTCAAAATATTTTTATTTATAACTCAAAATATAACCAAACATTTATCACAACCCAACAGGCTATCCTATTGCACAAATTCGCTTTTCAAATTAATTGTAAATATATTTTAGATACATATATATATATATATATATATATCAAATGTGCATCACCCGACAATTATTAATTACTTCCACTAGTCTCTTCTAGTTCTTTCTCCCTCCTAGAGGACTCAGTGTTGACACGTAATTACTTCTCCACCACCCGTCCGATTGTGCTTTTCTTGGTCGCTTCGGCTTTGTTCACCGGTCGAGAATGTTACACTCCAATTAGGCCTATAAATAAATATTTAAAAATTTATTTATTATTCATATTTATATTTATTTAAATAAAATTTATTTATATTCATTTAAAATAATGTATTCGATTAGTATATATTTGATTATAAATGAATATGAATATAGTAAATTCATTTAATATTCAATTCAAATATATATATTTATTAAATAATATATTATTTATATTGTTCAATAAAAATGTTATAATTCATATGTATATATAAAATTTATAATTGAATAATTGAGAAGAAAAAAAATAAATTTAAAAAGTTATTGTATTATGAAGAAAAATTGAAGAATAAAGTTAACCAATGTAATTATCATTGGTTGACTTTATGATTAATATAGTTAATTGTCACTATTATTATTAAGTACTAATAATTAATTCAATTATTAATTAAAAATTATACTATTTGTTTGATTATTTTTGTTTTAATAAAATTATATAGTTTTTTCTATTAATTAAATATATATTTATTATTGATTAATAGATCATGCATTTAAATGTTCGTAAATAGATATATAAATAATTATCATCAAATATGAATACAAAATAACAATTCAAATACGGATAGATTTAATTAAATATGCATGTATCTGAATAATTATAGTCAAATATGGATATATTCAAATTCGACCGATATTCGATGAATACAAATTTGGATACCAATTTTAAATATCAATCAAATTTATATTTATATCTGAATATTTAAAAAATTAAATATATATAAATATAAATGTAAAAATAATACATTCGATCTATATAATATTCGTTGATATCCCCAACTCCAATAAGCCCCGTAAGCTCTACTCGCCAATTCTTATTCGGCCCACCTAATTTTTTATGTAATTATTTTATTAATTTAATACCTTTTGACGAGGATGTAAATGAAATTGCAGTACTATTCCTTGAGCCCGTTTAGTTTTATTTTTTGGAGATATTTTTATTTTTTAATAAAAATAATAATAAGTTAATTATAAATATAAGTTTGTAAATAAAATATTATTTGAATATTTTATTTAAAATAAAATTATTATGTAAAATTGAAAATGAATTGTATTTAGATATTGTGATTTTATATTAAAAATCGTGTAAATAATAATAGGAGAAAATAAAGTGTAAAAATTGAAAGAGTATGTAAAAGTGTGACTATATAAAAATATATTGAGAATGAAAGTACCTATAAAAATAAAAAAAATGTTGATAATTTTTTATTTTTATTTTCAGAAGAAAATAAAAATAAATTTTAAAAACAAAACCTAATGGGCACTTACTAAGTTGGATCCACATATATTAAATAGGTTGGATTTAAGTGATTTAATTTCACAATTTAATTTAACATACCTTTTTTTCGAACATATTAAATTCAATGGGATTATTTTGATTTATTCAAATTAAATTTAAATAAAATAAAAGGCGCACTCTAATAATGTCTTTCAATCAAATTAAGGACGATGATACCGAACAAAGCTAAAGGGTTGGTGTAGACCAAAGGCGTAAACCTACACCGCGAATCACGATAAGTTTACAATACTTTCCTTTTCTGCGGTATTTTAATAATTTTTTTAAAGCAACACTTATGTAAATAAACTGGAGAAGGGGGGATTGGCCTGCTGGCCTCCTTTCACGTGACAAGACAGCACCACTGCCATTCCGACAGCATTATTGGGTTCAAGAATTTGACATTCCAAATAATTTGTTAGTAGAAAAAAATATTAACGCGTTTGTAATGACCATCATAATAATAATAACAACAATATTAAAATTTAATTAATTTAATAGAGTGTTAAGTGTTGGAAGAATAAGTGAGTTTTAATCACTAATTATGGTCGTAATTTTATAAGTTAGAAGGAAGAATATGGAGTGGTATCAATTTATTTCAAGAATGTGAAGAGGTGCACATTTATTTAGGAATATGGAATGATGACATTTTAATTCAATAATATTTATAAGTGCAATTTTACTTAAAAATATGAAATGCTAGCATTTTAACTCAAAAATATCTATAAGTGCATCTTTACTTAAGAAGTAAGAGTAACGGTGTCTTAATAATGTAATAGTAATAATTAATTTATAAGTTACAAAATTAGGCTATATGTATGTTGGTAAATATGCGAGGACGTTTTTGTTTATGTGGATTAAGAGAATATTAGGGGAAGAAGAAAAGAGGATGGATCAAGTAATGTTTTTTATTTAACCTTAGAAGAGTAGTGCAAAATGAGTGTTTTACTTACACGAAAGATTAAGAATATCTTTTAGTAGAGGGATTATATTTTAATCATTAATATGTGTCAATATGTTTTACATAATCATGTTGGTTATAATAATTTTACTCTATGATGTGGAATTTATGTGACATGGAATATATATCAGCTCCAAACTAGTTTCAAATATTTCGTAAGCTTCGTTATGATGGCTTCTGAATTATCCACTAAGTTTGGGATTATAGTCACATGATAATGTTGATTATACTTCATTCAAATTATTTTGAACTATTCAATATTTTTGCATCCTACACATGTATAAAATGCTTGCTGAGCTTGTAAGCTCATCATTTTTCTATTGATTTTTTTTTTATTTGAGATCTATGCGAGAGTTATAATGTCAAAGGAATCAAGAGGCCATATATATTTAGCGGGTGTTTGGATGAACTTATAAGGTCATTAAAATATCTTATAAAATATTTGATAGCTTATAAAATATTAAAAAATATTTAGTATTTTTTTAAAAAAATTATAAACTCCTAAAATAAAATATTAGGATCTTATAAGCTCTTTTTAAAAAGTAAGGAATTATCAATTTATTTTAAATAACAAACTTCATGAATTTTAATTATATTATTAATTATAAAATTGTCATTACTAACATTTTGTAAGTTCCAAAATCTTATTTTATTCAAACACTTTAAGAACTTATCTATAAAAAAAATATCTAATATCTTATAAATTTTAAAAATATTTTATAAAATGTAAAAATTTATAAGACATTTTAAATAAGTTTAGCTAAATATCCTCTTAATTATTGCAGTTTTTTTTAATTTGATTTGTGTATATAAAACATAAGAAAATTATTTTATTTTGTTGAGGTGCGGTCATGCAGTTTCTTCTCTGAGATTAACAGCCCTTTGCGGCACTAATTATTTCCAACGATTTATTAAGTCTTAGTTGAACTCCCCTCCGACTCAACTGCTTTTGTAGCTTTGTCTTTCAGCTGATAAACATTTTCCCGAATTGCCTTTCCCGCCTCACTCGACATTATAAGATGCAAAGCCTCAATTGTTTCACTTTTAGTGATGACTGCTCCTCAATTCTCACGCCAACTTTCCAGGAATCCACAACCATTCTGCCATTCAGCTTATGATCCTCGAAAAATGGCCGGCAGATCATCGGAACACAGTTGGAAATACTTTCCAGAATGGAGTTCCAGCCACAGTGAGTAACAAAGGCTCCTACGCTACTATGTTCAAGAATTTGCAACTGTGGAGCCCCTGCAACGATCTTCCCAAATTCCATTGTGCGCTTGAGAAATCCTTCTGGCAGGGATTTCTTTGCTTGGTTAAAATGGGGAATTGATAGGTTTCCAGGGCTTCAGCCAATGCTACTAAATCAATTTTTGGAGGTTAGCATGGTTCGCCGGATCGGCGTTTTTTCGGCCGGAATGGTCAGATCGGAACCAGATCCGCCAACGGCATTCCATCGCACCGGTGTAGGATGGGGTCATGGTTGGAACGGGAAAAATCGGCTGATTTATCACTGGAACGTCGATTCTAACCGAGAAATCGTTCCGTCGCGGCAGAACGAAACGAGAAGGTGAAATTGGCTTCTAAGCCTATTACCAATCGGACAGTGCACAAAACTTTCTTCCCTTTATTCCAATCCCAATGCCTCCACCAGTCCACTTGGTGGCACAATCGGGGGAACCATAACCCCCATTCTACCAGGATTTTCACATAATTTACCAATGAAAGATTCACCTAGGAGCTCTAAATCTTTCTCTAGAGCTGAAATTGTGAAAATTTCTCCGTCTGGGGCCAACGGAGGTGTGCTGATACTGACAAAGGCTTCGCTGAAGACGGTATTTCCAGTTCTACGAGTGAATACGACGGCGGAGAAATGGTGGACAGGGGGATTGGGTGAGAGCAAGTATTGTTGGACGGAAGACATGGCTTGTGGGGTGGGCTCTAGCGACGAGGAAAAAGATTCTAATTATTGTTGTTGTGGTTGTCTCTGTGGTGCTTTTGATTATGAATTTTTCTGGATTCTCGCTTTTTCAGTAGAAAAAGGCTAGGGTAATTTTTATTTATAAATTATGTGTTTTGAATTATATATTTTGAGTTATATATTTTTTGGAAGTGGGACTGGATATTATGAAATTTGTATTATGAAATATGATGTATATTTATTTATGATTTGAGAATAATAAGAAAATAATTTTGAAAAATTTTTATATGTTTGTTTATGTTTTAAGAGGAGATAAATTTTATTGTATCAATTAAATCAATATTTTTTTGTTGGGATTTGAGAATGTAAATAGATTTTAGTAATATTTTTTATTATGATATAGTAATAAAATATGGTGATATATAAATATATGTATATGTGATTAGTAATAATTATGATGTAAAGAATATAAAATTTTTGATCATTTGCTAGTTAAATTGCAACGACAATCGACCACTTTAGGAACTCATTTTGGGAGAAAAGAAAGGCACATGTTTGATTACATTCTCTTAAAACAATTTTGTTCTGGAATAGTGTAACCAAAAATAGCCTAGACTTTTGAGGCAAAAATGGAATCATATGAAGATGGACTGCAAGCATGCAGTAGGGGAGTCCGCTATAAGGTCTTTGTTTGAATCAACTCTTTTGTGGGTCTCAGTGAACTTGTTGGACTTTCTGGAGGATGAAAAACTTTTTGTGACTACGGAATTTTTCTGTAAAAAATATCTCTTCCTATTTCAATTATGGTAGAAGACATTGGCATGTGATTTCCTAAAAAAATTATAGCACTCTATCAAATTATAGCAGAATACCAATTGGCATGTGAAATGTAAAATTCTAAAAAATTTGAAAGTTATAAACGAAACAAAATAATCTTCATCATTTAAAATTTAAATTATTTCTGAAAAGGGAATAATATTACCTTTATTAAAAAAATTATTTTCAATTATTGGTAACAATGTACTACGCCTATAAATTCAACTCATGGCATATAAAACTACATCTATAGATACAATTAATCACACCACCATTCTTCTACAGACTTGTAGTATAAAAGTTTGGTTCCTTCACAATAAATAGACATTGCATTTATAATTATATAAAAATATTAATTGTCTAAGGCTTCTTGTCTTGATATCATAAAAGGTGATAGATATGCTTATTTAATTACTTTTTTTATTTCAAATTTTAAATATTATTATATTTATAATTATTCAAATGAGATTGTTAGAATTGTTTAGTTACTAATTATATTTATGTTTTTATTTTGTTTTGACATTTTATTAATATTATTACTAATGTTTTATTTTGTGTATATTTTAGAATGGTTTCAAAACGAGATGTCTGTTGGGATTTTGGTGATCCTACAGGCAACGGTTGGAAAACTATAAAATGCAAATATTTCAGCAAAGTTATTAATGGTGGAATAATAAGTTTAAAGCAACATATTGCATATGCGTCGGGGAATGTGGAGCTATGTATAAAAGCCCCTAAAGATGTATCACAAATGCACTGGAAGCATCTTCAAGAATCTAAAATTGCTAGAAATGTAATGAAAAAGAAGAAAAAAGTAGCTATAAGTGCCATTCGAGAAAATATCATGGACAGATATGCACTTGATAGCAAAAATAGTAGCAGAGATGATGATGAATTTCGTAGTGGTTATGCCAATGAATAAGGTTTGTCACAAATGAAAATAAAGCAATTGAGGAATGCTATGAGAAAAAATCATAAAATGGCTAGTTATGAAGAAGAGATGCACCAACTATGGTTGTGCTATGTCCAATTTCAATTTATAATATGTCATTACATATTTATATAAATATGTCATTATATATGTATATAAATATTTATATGAACTTCATTTTTTTGTAATTATAGGGCACTTTGGTGCTTGTTCATCTCAAGGGCCAGCCATAGGTACAAAGAGAGAAATGCCACATAGTTTTAGCATGAAGGAGAGAGCCAATAAGCCTTCAGGTGGGATAAATCCTTTATGTTCCCATCAAAACAAAAACATATCAAAAATTGGTTTGTGCCCCAAAAGGTAAAAGAAGTTGGTAAGTCTATTTTAAAGTGGATTTTATTCAATGCTATCCCATTTCAGGCGGTTGATAGCAACCTTTATTATCAATCTATGATTAATACTATTGTTAAGGCAAGGTTGTGAATAAAAGGGCCTTCGAGATGCCAAATTGGTGGGATTTATTTAGATGAGAAAATAGAAAAAATTGATGGGTATATAAATACCTTAAAGATGAAATGTCCAGAGTATGGGTGCACAATTATGTGCGAAGGTTGGAGCACTCGTAATAAACATTCCATCATAAATTTCATAAAATATTGTGATCGTCAAATGATATTTCATTCTTCAGTAGACTGTACCAATAAAAGAAAGTCAACTAACAATATCATCTCTCTTTTGAATAAAGTAATTATAGTGAAAGTGCAAAGTTGTTGGTGAAGCTTTGATGTTGGAAAGGCCACATCTGTTTTGGTCATCGTGTGTAGCAGATTGTATTGACATGATGGTAGAAGATATTAGAAAGATGACTAAACTAAAGAAATATATGGAAAAGGCAAAACAGATCACAAGTTTTATCTATAATAGTATTAAACTTGTAAATCTTATGAAAATATATATAAATGGTAGAGAATTATTGAGATCTGGGATCACAAGATTTGCTATTGAATTTATCGCCATTGAGAGCTTTATCCGACACCAACTAGATTTGGAAAAAATGTGCATTACAACAGAGTGGGAAGAGTATAATTCTAGAAGACAAAAACATGTAGACAAGGTATACAGAATTATAATGGATCCAAAATTATGGAAAGGAGTGCAAGAAATCCAATTTGTTATGGAGCCACTTGTGAGAGTTCTAAAACTTGTAGATCAAGATAAAAAACCCACATTAGCTATTATATATGAAGCTCACAATAAAAGAGGCAACTAAGGATTGGAAAAATTACAGGAATATTATTGATGAGTGGTGGTACAAACAATTGCACCAGCACTTGCATACTACAAGTAAATAGCATCTATCATTTAAATATATATATTTTATTTAGTTATATTTATATATAACTAATAACTATACATAAATATGTATTTCATTAAGCCCACACTTCAATATTCTGGAACTTGTGCGTATACTAATGAGGTGAGGAAAGGGCTTAAAGTTGTAATCAAAAGGTTTGAACCTAACCTAGAAGCACAAGCTCAAGCTCTCAAAGAGGTAAGCATAGTTATTTGACATTGATATAAATATTTACTTTGTCAAGTATAGTAATTTTTTTATTATGTTTGTTATTAAATTAAGTTATTTCACGACAAGATATGAGAGTTTGGGTCTTCTCCTGCAATGAGAGCAATAAAAATCACTTTACCAGGTATTTTCCATTATGGATTCTTTATTATTATTTTTTAATTTTATTAGGTGTTATTATAATCATAATCTTTTCTGCATCATCAAAATTATTGTTTTATTTTTTTAAAAAATATTTTGTATTAGTTGAATTGTGGATTAATTATGATGATGAAGCTCCTCACTTTAGAAAAAATGCTATCAAAGTCTTAAGCCAAACATGCACATCTATTGGCTATGAAAGGAATTGGAGCACATGGTTATTAATACACACAAAACTTTGCAATTATTTGGCTATGACAAAGTTACATAAGTTAGTTTATGTCCACTACAATATGAGACTCAAGGTGCAAAATATTCAATATAAGAAAGAGGATAATGATTATGATCTTTTTATTGATTTTAATTAAATATTCCATGATGATGACATTTTGGGTGGGTGGACCTAAGAGAATGAGGTGCCTTTACTACCAGATGATGATATAGAGTAGTTAGATACAAAACTAAAGGAATAAAATGATAATTTGACAATTAATATTTTAAGGGGTGCTAAAAAGAAAACAGTCAATGCACTGTTAAGACAACAAAAAGGAAAAAATGTTTAGTTAAATCATGAAAGTGATGGCAGTGATAAAACCAATGACACTAATGAAACTAATAACAGTGATAATGGGAATGATGATTAAGGATCACATGATGGTGGTGGTGGTAAAAAACATGCTGATATAGGTGGTGAAGACTATCATGATAGTCAATATATCATTGGAATGTCGTGGGCAGAAAGAAATAAAAATTATTATGTAACTCAAGACACTGACCATGGTTATCATCCAGGAATAGAGGAAAAATGTTGTTTTTTGCCTGAGATTTCAAGTGCTGATGATTGTTTCCAACCTAGTAGAACATCTAGAAGAGGATATAGAAGTGTTAATGAGCAAAAGCAAAGTTTGGGCCTAGGAGAATATCAACAACATTGGCGTAGAGAATATTTTGATAATTTGTAGAGCAACTATGATTGTAATTTGTCATCTCGCATCCACTCTCGTCGCTATGATGATAGAATCCATGACCATTCTAATGGAAGACAAAATAGATATTATGATTTTTCATAATTCAACAGCACTATGGATATCGTGAATTTGATCATGGATCAAGCAATACAAGTGGCAGACATATTCAGCTGGTAGGACACTTTGAATATGCATGTGATGGATATCACGATCAATTTTCTTCCAGAAGCATTGGATATTGTAGATGTGATTGTGGATATTCTTCGAGTAATGACAACAACATTGGTTGTTGGGGATTTGGATATTATCATCATGCTGATGAGTTGTTGCCATATGCACAAATCTTATAATACTTTCTCATTTCATTATTTTGGTTATAATTCATCTAATCGATTTGCAAACCCTTGACCTAAATCTTCTAGTACCTATTCTTCATTTTATCTCTGCATGAAAAGTTACTTGTCTAGCCAATTTCAAAATCCTTTAGAGATAGATAATTATGATTTTGTATACCCTTAACTCCACATGGTCCTAGTAATAAATTAATTTTATTATAAATTTTTTTTTATCTTTATTAAGTTGTACAATAGCTTTTCTAATATTTATGAGCTTCACAAAGCTAATATAGTCTATAACATTAATTTATGATATCCAAAATTATGTTAATTACGTTATATAAGCAAGAAATAAAGTTTTAAATGTTTTCATATTTTTCATAATTTATTTGAACTTTTTTCAATAATTTAACAACAAAAATATGCGAAATGTTCGCAACTATTCCACGACATTGCAATGGAACTGAAACCTTATCCTCCATTTCGATTCCCACGAACATTCCTGCGAACCATGGCCAGAAGGATTTCTCAAGCGCACAATGTATTTTGAAAAGATCATTCCACGGGCTCCACAGTTGCAAGTTCTTGAACATAGTACTGTGGGAGTCTTTGTCACTCACTGTGGCTAAAACTCCAATCTGGAAAGTATTTCCAATCGCGTCCCAATGAGCTGTAGGCCATTTTTCAGGGTTCAGAAAGCTGAATGGCGGAATGGTGGTGGATTCCTGGAAAGTTCGCGAGAGAATTAAAGAAGAAATCATCACTGAAAGTGAAACAATTGAGGCTTTGCATCTTATAATGTCGAGCGAGGCAGGAAAGGCAATCAGAGAAAATGTTTATCAACTGAAAGACAAAGCTACAAATGCAGTTAAATCGGAGGGGAGTTCAACTAAGAATTTCGATAAATTGTTGGGAATAATTAATGCCGCATATGGCTGTTAATCATAGAGAAGAAACTGCGTTGATGCTGTCACGCCCTAACTAAACAAAATAAAATAATCCTTTTATGTTCTATATACACAAATCAAATTTGTAAAAAACCTGCAATAACCAAGAGGGTGATTGACTAAACTTGTTTAAAGGTCTTATAAGCTCCAATATTTTATAAAATATTTTTGAAACTTATAAGATGCTATATTTTTTTCTTCTAAAAATTTTGATAAGCTTATAAGCCAAACAACCTCTAAATACGACTTCTTGATTCCTTTGACATTACAAGTCTCGTACATATCTAAAAAAAAGAAAAGAAAAAATAAAAAAAAATAAAGAAAAATCAACAAAAGGATGAGCTTAAAAGCCCAACAAGCATTTGAAATATGTTCAAGATGCAAAAATATTCAATAGTTTAGAATAACTTGAATGACTTAGATTTAACATTATCATGTGATTATAACCCCAAAAATTGGTGGATAATCCAGAAGTCACCGTAATAAAACTTAAAAAAAATTCAAAACTAATTTCGAACCGACATATATTCCGCAATACATAGATTCCACATCACACAATGAAATTGTTATAGTCATGTGATTATGCAAAATATATTGATACATATTAAGGATTAAAATATAATCCCCATACTAAAAAATATTTTTAATTTTAAATATAAGTAAAACACTCACCATGCACTACTCTTATAAATTTAAATAAAAAGCAGAACTTCAAGATATTTCATCTTCTCTTCTTCCTCCAATATTCTCCCACCCCACAAAAGCAAATATGTCCTTAATTATTTTCCAACATATATATAGCCTAATTTTGTAGCTTATAAATTAATTCTCACTATTACATGAATAAAACACCAATACTTTTCATTCTTAAGCAAAGATGCATTTATACATATTCTTGAATTGCAATGTTGTTACTTTGAATTCTTTAAGTAAGGATTCATCTATCTATCTATCTATCTATCTATCTATCTATCTATCTATATATATATATATATATTCTTGAATAATCTATGCATATTTTTAAATTAAAGTGCCATCACTTTATGTTCTTAAGTAAAAATGCACCTATATATTATTGAATTATATCGTCATCATTCCATATTCCTAAATAAATGTACACCTCTTCATATTTTTGAATTAAAATGGTACCACTCCATATTCTTTCTTCATACTTATAAAATGATAATCATAATTATTGATTAAAATCTACTAATTTCTACGCTTAACACTCTATTGAATTAATTAAATTTATTATTATTATTATTATTATTATTATTATTATTATTACAAATGCCTTAATATTTTTTTCTACTAACAAATTATTTGGAATGTCAAGTTCTTGAAAATGTTGTACTCAATTACCTGAAATACAATCAGGTACAAACAAATGAATTCAATTGGCATTCACTAAACATGCATTTGTAGATTTAGGCGGTAAATGGATATTTAAAAATTTATTTATCGTTCGCATTCATATTTATTTATATAAAATTTATCTGCATTGGTCTAAAGTGGATATTATACGTATTTGATTAATAGATATCTGATTATAAATAGATACGGATACGATAAATGCGTTTCCAATCTGTTTAATGTCCACTCCAAACACATATTTATTAAATAATATTTTATTTATATTTTTTAATAAAAATTTCATAATCCATATATGTATATATAAAAATTATAATTGAAGAATTGGGAATAAAAAGAATAAATTTAAAAAATTATTTTAATATAGAGAAAAAATTGAAGAATAAAGTTAATTAGCCCATTATTGTTGGTTGACTTTATCATTAATATACTTAAATGTCATTATTATTAAGTACTAATAATTAATTATAAAATCAATTATTAATTAGAAATTATGCTATTTGTTTGATTATTTTCTTTTTAATGAAATCATATAGTTATTTCTATTAATTAAAATATGTATTTATTATAAGTTTACATATTTACGTATTTGGATATTTATAAATATTATTTAAATAATTATTATTAAATATAAATATAAAAATAATAATTTAAATACGGATAAATTTAATAAAATATAAATAAATCTAAATAATTATAATCGAATATGGATATATTCAACTGATATCCGATAAATATAAATTCGAATATTATTTTATAATATTTGTCAAATTTATATTTATATTCAAATATTCAAAAAATTAAACGAATATAAATATAAAAATAACATATTCAATTTATTTAATATTTATTTACTTTCCTAAATTAATAAAGAGGTTGTTGAAATGGCAGTGCTACTATCATGTCACGTGAAATGAGGTCCCCCCTCCTCCAGTTCATTCATTTATACGAGTATTGCTTTCAAAAAATTATTAAAAATACAATAGAAAAGAAAAGTTTTGTAAAATTATCATGAATCGTCCTGTAAGTTGGCGCCTTTAATCTATACCCTTCCTTTAGCTTTCTTTAGTATGGCAAAATTATAAGATTGATTCTGTACCTATGCCCTTTTGGTAAATATTAATTTTTAATTTTTTGAGCCACAAAATTAATATATTATTTTTAAAAATTTAATAATTTGAAAATAATTTGGGCCGAATTACAATTGCCAATTGCTCGTGTCTGCATAGCAATGTGGCGCACCATCATCAAACATATCTTAAAAAATATATATACATATACATTTATTACTATATTAAATAGTCGCCGAAGCGCGTGTAACAGTGCGCCGCGCGTGAATAGTGTTTTCTATTTTTTTTTGCCGGTTCCGCATATGAAACGACGTCGTTTTGGGAGGCTGGATGCTTGATAGCTTCTTTTATTGCATCTTATTTTGGCGTTTAGTGAAATGGATAGAAGAAATTACAAGAAAAGCTGTACCTTTTGTCAGTGACAAAAGCACGCACTCACACACTTATTGTGTGTAGAAATCAACCATGGAAGAAGAAGAGAACAATCAGAGCTCTCTGGAAAAGATGGAAGACGAAAATTCAAAGTCGCCAGACGAGGAGGAAGAAGAAGATAATCTGGTGGTGTCACTTTTAAGTCAACCAATGAGTTATTATGATTTTCTCGGCTTTCAATTTTTAGGGGATTTAGATATTGGAATTTGAATTGGATTGGGGTAGTGGAGTTGCTCGTTTGTATGAGTATTGTGGTATTTGATTTTATGTAGGTATCTTCTGGTTTGTGGGGCTGTGCGGTGTATTCTTGTGTTCGAGTTAGGTTTGTATCTTGATGATTTTGTTAATAAATTTGTTTTCTTCTGCTGGGAACTTGTTTAAAGTTGGAGGGGATTCAAGAGAGCTATTTTGTTTTATGCTGTGTATGGTCTATGTTCTGCACATACTTTCTCTGTGAATAACTTGAGGTTAAGAATCTGATTAAATTCTGTTTGTAGACTACTGAATGTTTCATGGAGTTTTTGGCTCTAAAGTCTTTTGCCCTTTATATCTCTAATGTTGTGAGAATTGTGGATTTGTCTGCTATTGTTGAAATTATAAGGTTCAATCACTAGATGAATGTTGGGAAGATATTGTTATTATAGATTACCAAAAGACTGAGGGTTCTTTTGGTTCTAAAGTCTTTATACCTGTTATATATCAGATTTTGGAAGAACTTTTTATGTGGATTTGTCTGCAATTGCTGAAGTGTTAGGTACGAAAGATAGGTGCATGCCTGAAAGATAATATTATTGTGGTTTTCTTTCCATCTTATGCTTCCATATCTTCGTTAGGCTTAATAGAGCTCCAAGATTTTGGGTTTCAGTAGTGAACATAAGTTTTCAATATCTCTGTTGTGTATCTGCACCTATTCAAAACTTAATAAATTCAATGCTATGCTTCTCATTGAATTGGTTATCTCTGCTTTAGCCAATTGCGAGCGGGTTTGGCGGGTTGGCCGAAGGGATAAGAGTTTGAGGGAAAATAGGAGGGGAAAGAAAGGTGAAATTGGGGGGAAAATAAGAAACTGGGGATTCAAATGGGCGGCTGGGAGGAGAAAATAATGAAAAAAAATAAGAAAAGAAGGGAAGAAAGGAAGGAAGGGAAAAGGACTTGCATGCAGTTTGAAATTTTTGTTATTAAATGATCACTCAATTTGATCTGTTTGATTTTGGTGATGGCACATTGAGATAGCCAAAAATTTGAGGCGGCACCAACCTAAACGATGGGGAATTCATAACACCAGAGCCGTTTCCCTTGATAATCTTGTCTGGCTGCTTAGCTGTAGCTTTCCTTCTATACAATATGTATTTATCAATGAGCACCTCTCCATATTGCTACATGCGCAATATGTAAGTGTATCTTTATTTTGGTTTGACCATCTTTTTCCTTAAATTGAATTTATATCCGGTTGGAATGGATGATTTGTTTGCCTCGCAATATCTCTAGGCGTGTTGTTCTATGGTGCTAAAAAGTTAATTATTAATGATCTCTTGAATGCTGACTAACTACCTTTTCTTTTACAGAGTGGCTGAGGGCACTGTTAATGAAGATGACAAAGGTCTGAATGCTAAGAAGCCCTCTGAAGAGGGGGATGTTGCAGCAGATGGAGACAAGGAAGCTTGTATCAGATAAAAACCATTTCAAAATGTTTAGCATCTCCAACAAGTGAAGATGATGTATCAGATGTAGTCTCGCTCAAGTATTCACTTGCTGCTGTCTGCAATGCTACGCAAGCTGCAGCTCGCATTCACCAAATCTTCTGCATGCAGTCTTTTAAGAGGAAGTAGTTTATTGAAGAGGGAAGTGATGAGTTACTGACTCCAGATGAGCTTGCTATTTCTCTTGTAGTTGCTAAGACCTCTGGCTATGATCATTCTGATGTTATGGTCAATGCTGCTGTAGTGCACATTCAGAAAAAGTATCTTGGTTGGAAGAAGTGAAAAGAATTTCTGTTAATTCGACAAAAAATTGTCAAAATTCAGGTGCTTTGCTTCTTCCAAGGATTGAAAAATTTTGATCTTTAAAGTGTTGAAATATTTTTTAATAATTTCAGCTTTGTATCTACCAAATAATGACAAATGTAGGTTAAATATGGGGAATGGATAGCTAAAATTTTCCTACGTTTGGATCCCTCGCACCTTCGAATAGATATTATATTGTGTTAATTTTCCTCAATTATGGTAGTACAGTAGTTTACTCCTATAAACCTATCATGTTATTTTTTAAAGTTCGTTCTGGATTCTTTGAGCTTTATTATGAAATATATTGGTGAAATAAACAGTATGCATAGCAAAAAGGAAAAAGGAATGGCGATTATAATAGTGGATTCAGGAGAAGCCTGATAATTAACCAACATTTTTAAAGTCAGAAGTGCATATATAAACATATGTGAACAGTTGTTTTACTATAAACTAGTAAGGTTCCTTAGTTAATTTTGAAAACAAATTCCTGTTTACAAGGGCCTCTGTCTGTTTTACTACTATTGTTTGAGCTGATTTTTGGTAGCTAATGAGTCAGAATTGGATCCTGACTTAATGCGCTTATGATAGCTGTAGTATTGACATTTGCTTTCCCTTTTCTTATAATTGTTTTTGTGCTTTCAGGAAGAAGCTGAGGTGAAAGAAGATGAGAATTCTGAAGTAGAGTTTGAAGAGGAATCCGGTGATGAACTCAAGTGAGTACAATTATGGCCTCTTGGTTCTTAGAAAGCACTTGTTGTTTCTCTAGAAGTTTTGACTTATAATGAAATGGTTTGACAAGTAAACATTTTTACCTCATCTTTGTCAATGTTGTTGATAGAAATTGAAAGGCACCCAAGGTAATATTCAGATTGAAAATCCCAAGCCGGCGAAGCTAAAGAACTTGAAAGCACGTGATGTTGAGTAAGTTGCTGAAGTAAGCTATATTTTCATTTAATAGTTGTTTTTGATTGAATGTTGCTCTTTGTTTGTAGATAGAGAAAACAACTGAGCTTTCAAGACGTGAAAGATTTGTGATTGCTTTCTTTCTTTCTTTCTTTCTTTTTTTTGGCACTAGATTTGTTAGAAATGATGGCAAACTATTCTTTCTTTTACTTTCAATGCCTTCCCTTATTTTTTGGCGCATCTTCGTATGAATGGGAACATAACTTAAGGAAACCAAAAGAATTCTTTTCTTGATGGTTTGCCCTCTATTAATTAATTTACTCTTGTTTCATTGGTTAACTCTTTAAAGATTAGCTGAGCGTGCAAAGCTGTCTCAGTCTCAGAATTCTTGTATTACATATTGATTGTGAAATGCCATTCTCTCCTTTTGTCTCCAGTCATATATTTCTATTTCCTCTCTTTCTAGGGGCCTTTGGCATTTTGTGGCATAAGTTGAACTTGTTGCGCCCTTATCAATTTCACTTTCTTACTTTTGTACTAATTATTGATTGAGTTTTACTATTATCCCCACAAATAATTATGGTTCAAGTTTAAAATGTTAAATATCATATCAGTTAAAGAGGCAAAATGGTAATACACCTTGATGTATTGTTCTTTTCTCAACTCATAGAACGTTTGGCCCTTATACGACACCATAGAGCAGAAGCTACTAAGAAACGTGAAGAGAAGAATGTTGGTAACTCTTTGAATTTGTTGATTTTTCGGGTTTTGGGTTCTTCAGCTTAATACGAAGTTAGTAGTACAACTAGACCTGAATTTGGCAACTGTTGGATCTCAGGGAAAGAGTGTAGGTGGTTGGCTGCTTTTGGTGTTATACATGAGTATGGACTTATTGGCAGCCAGGACATATGCATGTGTGCAATGTGTGTTTTTTTTGTATTGATTTGAGAATGTAACTGCAGAATATATTATCGAACAAATTTGTTGGTATATGAAAGAATTTTGGGAAACTGTGACATAATTTCAAGATCTATATATTTGTTTTTCTCATGTGTTGATAAGAAGTAGGTCTTTGGTGGTGGCTTTTTTGGTGGAATTGAGAACCTAATGGCACATAATAGGTTTTAGAATTTAGTGTGACTTGGTAGAGAAAGGTCTGAAAATGATATTGGCTGCATTGTGTGTGTGTGTGTGTAGAGAGTATATTTTAATCTAATTTATTTTTTCCTTTGGAGAGGGGAGATTATGATCATTCATGATACATATGGTGTCTTTTGTATTTGACACTTCATGTGATGAATGCTTATCCACTGCTATTGTTTTTTTGACTTCTAGTTTATTATCATGACTTGTGAAAGTACACAGAGTTAACTGTGAACTATGTTTGTGGTGAAGGGAATTTGCCTCGTGCCCCTGTGATGCAGAGTCTCTTTCAAAAACTCATGGTTGACATTCTTGGATTTGACATAAAATTATAAATTATATTGATAGACAAATGTAGGCATGCATTTGACTCTGAAATTGCTGCCATAGATTTCCAAAAATGTTTTATCTTTACAACAATAGAGAATCCTTGTTAGCTTGTCATTATCTAATTTTAAAACTAATATTGATCTGGTCCTTTAGGTTTAAAACTAATTTTAATATTAATTTACAACTAAAATTTAATAATCAATTAAATAAAAATATATTTTATTAAATATATGTTTAAAACACTTGTTTTTAATTATGTCAACAGGCATGACATCGCGCTTTGTGCGGTGTGCCTACACTAGTTTACATATACATGTGCATATATATATTCTAACTACATAAATACAATATATACATATACATGTGCATATATATATTCTAACTACATAAATACAATATATAAATATATATACCTTAACCCCCAACCCAGCCGCATCCCCCCTATTAGGGGCGCCATGACTTGATCGGCAGATCTGACCTAGCAGCTGGTCATGTAGTTGCTGGCATGGTGGCTGCGAGGCCCATGCGGCCACTGCCTATTGGGGTTGTGGGTAGGGGAGGTTTTAAGGGAAGAGGAGAGGGGGAAAGGGCACAGTGGCGAAGGGAGATGGAAAAATTTCAAGGTAGTCATTGCTCAGACTGCCTGCACCACAACTAGGCGGCTTGTCATATGCCCCAACTGAAGACTCGCAAGGGATCAGGACAAAAGAGGTTAACGATGATCCAGAAGACTTCGGAATCTTGTGGAAACTTGTATATACTTGTAGAAAGTAGTAGGATTTGTGTAGAATTTTCTAGAGATTATTCTGAAATATTCTAGAGTAGGGGAATGTTCTAGATTTGTAATTTAGGTTGTAGGATGTAGGATTAAGTTGATCTCAACTGTCGATTCAGGTGGAGACTTGTATATATAGACTAGAAATTCATTTGTAACAAATCAAGTAGAAAGTAACAAAGCAAAGAAGGAAGTAGGAACGAAGTAGAGGTGTAAAGAAATTAGAGTTCAAGTAATTGAAGCCTCTTTGATTTTCTCTTAAAGTCTTTCTTGTGCTTAACGTTTGGCTAACTCACTAGTCACATAGCACTTGTGCATTTACAATAGGGGTGAGGCTAACTTAGCTAGTATTGCAATGAGCGAATAAAGAGTTAAGTGCCACACGGCAGCTTATAAGGAACAAGTTCATGACAGGTTGCTAGCCAATGGCGGCCACGAGTTGGTGGGGGTGGGGGTTTAGGGCAAAAAGGGGAGAGGTGAGGGTGGGAAATTGTACATGTTTTTTCTTTTCTTTTCTTTTCTTTCTTTCTTTCTTTTTAAAATTGTGATTGTTGTTATTATTAGTTTTTAATTAATATCTAAATTGTTTAAATATGTTTATGATTTAATATCATTAAAAATATAATTTAGAATTATATACTATTAATTATGCAATTTTAATTTTAATTTTAATTAATAATAATTAATTAAATTATTTTGGATATGTTTATCATTTATAATTATTAATATTACATGTTCTAAGTTGATTAGATTTGAATTTTACATTCTCAGTTTTCTTACTAATTTTATACCTTAAATAAATTCAACTAAATTTAATTAAATACATATACTATTTTAATATTATTAAATATATAATTCAAAAATCATTAAAATCATACAGTCTAAAGGGACATATTAGATTTTAAAAAAAATTGAGGTGATAAATTGTATAGAATAAATTCTTATAAATATTAAATGTAAAAAATTAAATCACTCAGCACTACAATTTCGTTTACATCCTCGCCAGAAGGCATTAATGGAATAAGATAATTGCATAGTAAATTGGGTACATGAAAATCAATTGCAAGCCGAACTTACCGGGGTAGTTGGAATGTACCACTCTCGACCCACAAACAAAAGCCGATCGACCAAGAAAAGCTGAATCAGAAGCGTGGTGGAGAGTAAACTACGTGTCGACATTGAGTCCGTCTATGAGGGAATAAGGATGAGAAAGAGACTTGTGGTGCTATTAAAAAGCCTGCCAGTGGTGGACCTTGATGTATATATATTTAATAAAATAGAAAATTAAGAGCATATTTGTTTATATTTTTAAATTTATTTTTACTATTTAAAAATAAATTATTAATAATTTATTGTAATTTTCACCAAAATTTAAACTTATCTTTTTTTTTTTCAAAATGACAAAATATATTTTTCAAAAATTTATATATTCTATTCCCTAATAATTTATATATATTTATTTATTTTATTATTACTATTTTTTTCGACTAAACTCTATATAATTATTACTTTTTTAATAATCTATTCAAATATAAATTTATTTTTTAATATCAAATTTTAAAAATATTGAGAATAGAAAATGAAAATGAAAATGAAAATATAACCAAATAAGCTGTAATTGTACTGTAGAGATCTGACAATTTAAAAAAGTATTTGCTACAGTAAAAAATCAATCAATTAATATCAGGTTAAGCTCATCCATGCAGCTTTATAAAAATTATAGATATTAGTAAAAATATACTTTAGATGGAAAAAATCATACCTACAAAAGAGCTTGAGAATACGAAAAAGAAGATGCTCTGAAGAAATAAAAATATATATAATCATTTACAATCTTCATGAGACTATTATGTGATAGTAGTACTGTAGCATGAATAATAGTGAGTTTGTAGTTATTCTATGTTAACTTGATGATTTAAAAAATCATAAAAGTATTTTGAAAAATGTATTTGAAAACGCACCAAAAGAAGAAAGTCTCTTTGTTAATAATATAGTTAGAGAAATTAATAACTAAATGTATTTTTTTTTCTCATAAAAAAATCCAGGCCATATTTAATTGTGGATTGTGAGTGTTAATTTCCCTCAAAGGAAAAAGAAATAAAGCTTATGTCGCCGTCACCCCTGAATTTGTGTGCCTATTACTTTCTCAAACGAAAATTAAAGATCACAAGCACAATACTTGAATATAATCCTTATTATTCTTCAAGAAATATAGGGGAGACAAGGAAAATATCCTTCATTTATTCTCTCAATTTTATCAAAAAGCCATCAATCCTCATCCACAACATTTTATTTAAACGATTATTATTATAAAATTTTAAAATATATCAAATCATTAATTTATTAGTGGTCTCCACCCGCAACTAGCCAATTTTTATTATAAAATACAATCTAACCAAACACGCAAACATTTGCCTCAATTTTTTAATTTTTTTTTTAATAGTTACATTGTAGTGGTCTCCACCCGCAACTAAATCGAACACGTGACTGTATGATTGAAATAGAACTGGAACACAACTGCCAAGAAGCTCTGAGCTTGTCGCTTGACAAGTTTGGTTAAATGTTAAAATTTATTTTAAGATAAATTATTTCATAAGATAATGAAATAATTTATTCCACAAGTAAAAGTGAGATTACTAATATCACATATTAAATATATATATCTATAAATTTAATGATAAATTACAAATCTATATATATATATATGCAATTTTACAAATTAAACATTAAATTAAAAAAGATTATTTTTACTAGTCTCACCAACCACAACTAGCCCTTTATGGCTTGCGACCTACCTACCTTCCTTTTCCCATGGAAAACAAACAATTATCTACACTTTATAATTCAATGACAGCAAAAATGCTATTAAATATGATCTTTCGAACACTTTTAGTCACTACCAAACATGGTTTTTCACTCGCATATCGGTGTTCTGGCATTCCCTTTCGGCACACACGCTGCTCCTCTGCTCACCGTAGTGCAGAGGCTAGCTGCCTCTGCACCAGGCACCCAATTTTCTTTCTTCAACAGCTCAGCTTCTAATGGTAAGATTTTTGCAGGACGTGTGTCAGGCACGCATAACAACATACGCCCATATGATGTCTGGGATGGAACGCCGGAAGGTTTTTCTGGGAGTTTTATCGAGGCCGTTGGGCTGTTCCTTAATGCCGCACCAGATAGTTTTGAGAAGGCCATGGAAGAGGCAGAACGAGAAACTGGTCAGAAAATCTGCTGCTTAATAACAGATGGCTTTTTTGGGTTTGCCTGTGATTTGGCCGAGAAAAGAAGGGTGCCATGGGTCGCCTTTTGGCTTCCGGGCTCATGCTCTCTGTCTGCGCATATGTACTCTGAGGAAATTATAAAAGCAGTGGGATCAACAGGTAATTAATTAGTAATGCTACATTTTGATGAAATCTTGAATGGGGTGTATGGATAAATTTATTTAAAATGTATTGTAAATTATTATCATTTTGTTTGGATGTGTTCTTTCAAAATAAATATCTCCACTAATTTTTATCATTTTCAATTATAATAAAATATTAAATTTTTTTTTACTCTTTTTATTATTTATCAAATCCATCTTAATTCCACATTCTTCCACATTTTTTATTTATTTCACCCCACCTGCCACCCGCATGCCACCAGCAGTCCCCCTACCACACCCCTGCCCCATGCCACATACTCCTTTCCCTTCCATTTAATAATAATAATAATAATAATAATAATAATAATAAAAATAAAAATAATAATAAAAAAATAATTAATAATAGTTAGGGTAAGTGTAATAATAATAATAATAATAATAATAATAATAATAATAATAATAATTACAATTAAATAAATTTTTAACTAGCAAACAAAATTCATAAAATATTATAATACAATCCACTTAATCATTACAAATTTACAACATAATCATACATTTTCAATACATATACATACATATATACTCAATATTTTTAATTAATATTTTTATTATTAAAAAAATTCTTTAATATTAATTATTGCTTTCGAACACCAATACAAAAGTAATGATGTGATATTTATAGTAAAAAATGCTCCCTAAAAAATATATCAAAACTCATTTTTTACTATTTTTAAAAATAATAACCAAATATCAATCATATTCCCTAACTTTTATTTCACATTCTCCCACAATATTTTCAATATTCATTTTGTCAAAACACACAATAAATACATTATAAAATCAAATAAGAAACATATCCAAATAGTACCTATATTTTAAAAATATTTTAAAACTTTGCAAGTCATTATTTTTAAAATTTTTTTTTTAAAAGTATTTAAATAAAATAAAATGTTGAAATTAGTAATAATAATTTTGTAATGAATATATTAAAATTAGGGGCTCATTTAGTTTTATTTTTATTTTTGTTATTTTCAAAATTTGAGAAGTTAGTGAGAATGGGATGAAAATGAGTTTATATTTAGATAAATTATTGAAAAAAATAACAATTATGTTAAATTTAATAAGTTGGGGGAGATAATAATAATAACAAGTAATTGTTGCACACTCATGCATGTGCATCTAATAGTATACTCGATGTATGTAAAGTGTTAGGACTAAATAAGATTAAAAATAAAAATAAGGGCAATTTAGAAAAAATGCATGAAAATGCACCAAAAGGGGATATGAGCTTTATTAATAGTGTAAATATCGAAAGATAAAATATATAAATTATTGGAGAATGAGTTTTAAAAATAAAAATAAATAACATATTAGGTGAAAATATGTAAAAGATAATAAATATCAATTTTTAAATAATAAAAAATATGAAAATATGATTTGAAATTAAAATCAAATCATCCCTAAAAGAGTTTGTTAAAATTTTAAAAATAAATTAAAAATTCCTTTTTTGTTAAAAGAGAACCTAACATCTTATTTAAAAACTCATAAGTTCTTTTTTTAAAAAACTAGCAATCCACACATGTGGTCTCCATGGGCATAATTTTTTATATAAAATATTTTTTTAAAAAAAATGTAGAAATTTTCATGTATTTTTAAATCATAAATTTACAAATTGATTCAAAAATGAAGAATGATGGCAATAAAAAGATTCAATAAAAAAATTATAAATTGTACTACACAAATATTATTGTGTTGAAATAGTATCAATTAATTAAAAAAAATAGATTACTAAATCTACATTCAAACAAATTTTCAATAATTAATTTTTTCTTAAAATCATTTTTCAAATTTAGTCAAATGTTAGCATAAATAATATTGCTTGTAAATATCTAAAATATTATCAAAGAATTATAAAAAATATTATTTTTTTCACATGTATAAGAAATACGGTTGTAAATATGGTGATGCAAAAATAATTTTTGTTAAATTCCTTTGTATTTTATAGTTAAAACCCTACCGAGTAGTGCTTTTAAAAATGGTTGTAAGGCTAAATTTGAAACCAAAATTTGGTATTACAACTATCTAATGTCCATAAATTTTCAATTTTACCCTTTACATCTCATTGTTTTTTCAAAGTTAAGAGAATGTTGAAAGACAAAAAAGTAAAAACATAAAAAATAATTTCCATTTTACACACACAAGTGCTTTCCTTTTTATAATAGTATAGGGTTAACAAACAATTTTTTTTATTTTATAAATTTTCAAACATCTCATAGGATGTTTTGAAAAGTTTGTAAGTTCATCAAAATACCCTCTCATCATACTACTTTTTATTTTCTGCTCAAATCTTTTTTGACACGTCCATGACAAACATGTGTTGCAGAAATAGAAGAGCAAGAACAGACCCTGTCATTTATCCCAGGATTGTCAATGGTACACTTCAGCGATCTTCCTCCGGAGATTTTCTGGGATAAAAATCCATCACAACTGGCACTAACAATTAAAGATATGGTCCAAAAGCTTCCAAAATCCACTGCTGTCGTTCTAAATTCCTTTGAGGAAATGGAACCTATCAGCACAAATGACATGAAATCGAAGTTCCAGCATTTTCTAAACATTGGCCCTTTATTTCTTTCATCTCCCACCCTTCCCAATCCTAATGACAAAACTGGATGCCTGTCTTGGCTGGAAAAGCAAAACACGCCCGAATCAGTGGTGTACATCAGCTTCGGATCGATGGTTACACCCCCCGAAAATGAACTAGTGGCATTGGCAGAAGCCCTGGAAACCTGTCAATTTCCATTTCTTTGGTCTCTAAAAGACGAGGCGAAGAAATCCCTGCCAGAAGGATTTCTGGAGCGCATAACGGTATTTGGGAAGATTGTTCCATGGGCTCCACAGTTGCAAGTTCTTGAACATAGTTCTGTGGGGGTCTTTGTCAATCACTGCGGCTGGAATTCCGTCCTGGAAAGTATTTCCAGCTGCGTTCCAATGATCTGCAGGCCGTTTTTCGGGGACCATAAGCTGAATGCCAGAATGGTGGTGGATTCCTGGAAAGTTGGCGTGAGAATTAAAGGAGGAGTCATCACTAAAAGTGGAATAATTGAGGCTCTGCATCTTATAATGTCTAGTGAGGCGGGAAAGGCAATCAGGGAAAATGTTTATCGGATGAAAGACAAGGCCAGAAATGCAGTTAAATCTGAGGGGAGTTCAACTAAGAATTTCGATAAATTGTTGGAAATAATTAGTGCCCCGAATGGCAGGTAGTCTTGGAGAAGAAATTCATTAGTGCCTTGTTCATTTGGCAGATTAAAATTTAAATTACTGTAATAATTTTTCTTATTTATTATGGATCCTTTATTTTAACTTCTATTATAATTGTTAAAGCGATGGTGTCCAATTTAGAATATTTTGAATGGGCTAAATAGCTGCAACCTTTTCTGATTTTTCTGTTCATAGATATACAAGTTGCAGAATTAAATTGCTAATTTACTTGGCATAAAATTTAAATGATGGTTGAAAAAGTAAATTTTCTAATTGTGGTTTGTCAAGTTGGAGGATGCTTTTGAAGGGAAGATTAATTTTTCATGTCAGAAATGAAGTATTGTTCTGAAATGTTTCGAAACAAAAATTAAGAGAAGTAATAACGCAAAATTTGGAAGAGATGTATTACTAATTTTTTTTTATCGAACTATCAGTCCCTTAAACAAAAAAAAAAAAAAAAAAAAGGTACAGCTTCTCCAAAAAGAAATTTCACATACTATTTTGTAAAATAGATGTGCAATTTTATGCGGTTTGGGGGCATTTTGATGGTTTGTAAGTCAGATTTTGTTTTTGTTTCGTTTCGTTTTGTATTGTTTTTCCCCCCCTAAATTTTAGTAAACAAAGAAAGTTTTTGTAACATATGTCATTATAAGAAATTTCATATTTAGTGGTATTAATTTGATGACATTTTATAATATAATAACACAAAAAAGTATTATGGTGATATATAGTTATAAAAGAATGTCACTATTATTTAATATTTGGTGGTATTTAATTATTAAATGACAAACAAAATAGTGATGTTTAATTAAAAATACCAAGATAAATGAACTACAAAGGTATTTAATTAGTGTTGCTAATTTTTTTTAGAAAAATGTCACTAATATGTGGTTATAGTGTTATTTGAAGAAAAACGTCATAAAGTATTTAATGGCACTAAGTTAGTGATATTTATAGTGTATAATACAAAAAAATAAAATAGTGATAGTCATAAAAAATATCATTATAATAAAATATTTAGTGGCATTTGATTATTAAATGATATACAAAATTGCGACATTTGATAAAAATGCCAATAAAAATATAATTTGAAGGCATTTAACTAGAGACACTACTTTTTCTTAAAAACATATCCCTCATATTTATTTATGGTGGCACCTAAAAAAATGCCGCAAAATATTTAGTAGCACTAATTTAGTGACATCCGATAGTGTAATGGCATATAAGAGTAATATGATTATAATTGTTGAAAAATGTCACTATTATACAATATTTAGTGACATTTGATTAATAAGTAACAAAAAATAGTGACATTTGATTGGAAATGCCAATATAAATATATTTGCAAGGCATTTAAGTAGCACCACTAATTTTTATTAAAAAAAATGCTACTCATATTTATTTATGGTCTCATTTATAAAAGTACTGTAAATTATTTAGTAGCATTAATTTAATACCGTTTTACAATATAGTGTTACTTAATAATAATTGATTAATAAATGTTATAAAAATATAATTTTATTGAAATTATTAACAAAATTATATGTTAAAAGCATTGAACTAGCAATACTACCTTTTTTTTCTCCAAAAAAAGGAGAAAAACATAACTCATAATTTAGTTATGGTGTAACATGAAATAAACATCAGACAATAATAGATAAAGTATATATAGTTATGAATAATTGTAAAATATACAATTTTATATTTTATCATAATGCATTGATTAAATTAACTACTTAAATATAATTTTAATGTATCAAATAAATTAATCATATTTTTTAAGAAGTAAAAAAAATAATTTTTTGCCCATTTTTTCTCCTCACCAATAAATTATATTTTTGAATATTTTCTATCTCTAAATTTAATATCTCAAATTTTTTAAATGTATTATTTAATATAATAATTTTGAGCATAAATTTAAATAATTGAGAAAATGTGCTTTTAAAGTATATAAATATAATAATATTTTTAAATAATTATAATGAACATTTGGTAGGTAGCTTGATGGTAAACTCATATATTTTCAAGTAAAATATTGTAGGTTCGAGCCTTATACAAAGTAATTGGAGCATGTTGAAGCCTCATAATACGGCTATTGGTGGTAGATTGGGATGTCATTCAAAGGAATCTCTTTTGCCATTTAATTTAGCATGCTATTTAATTAATTTTTATGGCATGTTATTATGTCATCTAGGGGAATTTTTTTGTCAATTTTAACATTAATATATGCATTTTTTATGGCATGTTAGCATGTCATTAAATTTTATTTTTTGGGTATTTTAATATATCATTTATTGTACTTTTTGTAGAGTATTATCTTGTCATTTAAAGAAATTTCGGTGACATTTTAATATGTCACTGCATACATTTTTAGTGGTATATTGGCATGTCATTTTAATTTTTTTTTAATGGCACTTTGGCATGTTATATAATGCATTTTTTTGTAACATTTTAATATGCCATCTAATATATTCTTTCTTACATTCTATTAATGTCACAATAGAGATAAGTTAGTGATATTTACATCTTTAGTTATACCACTACAAGTGACACTTTTAAAAAATATCATTAAATATAAAATTACCAATATAATACTATTTAAGTTGTAATTTTTAATGTCACTAAATGCAATTTTTGCGTATTACTCATAACAAAAATAGACTTAAAATTTTATATCATATAAAGTGATTTCGTTTAGGGTAGCATTTCATTTTCATATTTAACATTTAACAAAAATGGAGATGTAAGTGAAGGTCCGTTAACACTATTTTATTATCCGCGAGCATTACAAGATGTAAGTGAAGGTCCGTTAACACAAAATTTTATTTTATTTTATTTTTTTATTATATTCAATTTTATTTTTGTTCCATTTTGTAATGGAGATAATATTGAAGTATTTAAAAGTAAAATTTTTGGTTTGAGTTTGTGCTCAAATATATACATATATATATATATATATAAATAATAAAGCGTTTTATGTTGTGAAGTATTTGTCACTTCAAAGTCAAGAATTTGAAGGACCATGAGGCATGAGATCCACAACCTACACACTTCATTAGATTTTTTGTTATTTATGCACATAAATTAGCTGGTACATTTTTTAAATAAATTTAATCCCATTATTAAAATAAAAAAATGGGGATTAAAAGAAACACTCATATCACGTCACCTAATTAAATTATGTATTCAATTAAATTATAAGTAAATAGTTTATTTATTAGTAATATATAATATTAGTATTTTATTTTATGTTATCCTCTCTGCCTATGATTTATAACCATTTGATTCTATATTCTGGTGATCGGCTTGGTATTTTCTAACAAGCTTTGAAAGCAAATAGATGTTTCCGGGCAAATCAGTCCTTTCCATATTTTGATGGTTTGAGTTCAACTAATATGGAAGCATTCTCCATGCATTTTATAATATTAGTAATTAGTACACATTCTATGCATGTACATCTAAATATTAATGTACAGTTGATGGATGTACATATATAAGGTATATATATAATATTTATTATAATTTTTATATTATCTAATACATGCACATCTAATTAATATCTCAAGTAGAAGGTATTTTCAATTGAATATGATACTCTACAAAACATCTTTTTTCGAATATATTTTTCTCATAAAGCGGGAGTTTGAAATAGTGGTAGTATGTAGGAGTGTGGTAGTGAGATAAAATAATTGGTAGTTATCTATATAGCTACGAGAATTTAAAACAAGAATGACTGATTTTTAATCCTATCGCTCAAAAATACATCGTTAATAGCTCACACTTTATTAATAGTATAGACAAGTTTGAGACTTTAAAGTAAAAATTAACAGTATTTTAATCTTGTTACTCAAAAACACACCACTGAAGCCCTTACGCTCTGTTAATAATATAAGTACTTGCATTTAAGAATGTCCTAGTTTGGGAAAGATCGTGGACCCTTAATTCCAGGCTAGTATTGCTCACTGGAACCATTAAGGGCTTACTTCCTTGAAGTGGGCTGGCTTGTAAAATGGTAACATCGCAATTCAATCAAATTTGAGTTGAGCTTAGCAAAATTTGACTCTTAAGCTTAAATTTGAGTTTAAATTTAATGAGTCTATTTTTAATAGTTTGGGCTCAATAAGCCTTCACTTAGTCGCTCATGCTTCAATTTGGAATAAGGAGAAAGAACATATAATCCGAAGAGCTTGAGCTGCATTACCTGACTTAGTATGAAGAAATAATTATAGACCATCATAGTCCAAGCTCGAAAGTATATTCATTTTTGTGGGATAAGATAGATGATAAAAAAATTATATATTTTTATTAATTATTTATTTAAATGAATGATAAAATTGAAATAAATATTGAAATGATTAAAGTGAACTTTTGTTAGAGAATTTCCTTTTGACACGTAGCTAGATGAATTGTATTTCTTGCAGCAAGAATTAAATAGAGCTTCAGGTGTAGTCTCAGGCCTTCACCAAAGATGGGCCTTATTTGGCTCTTGGGGCATTGTTGGCCCAAAATTAAGCAGCGGGCCTTTGATGAGTAGAACAGTGTCCTACTCAGACCCATATCATAATTTACCCAAATAATAATATCCTATCTTTTATTACTCTCTAAAATATTCAAAATAAGAAGACTCTACTTTACCATATCCTACTTACCCAAACTCATTGAGTCTAGCTTATTGGATTCAAGATTTTAAATATTAGAATTATTTGGAATATGATATAAAAAAAATTTACAACCTCAATTTAATTTAATATATATTTAATTTAGTAAATCTTTTCATTTCATTTTGGGCTTAGTCAATAAACAAAAGTTAAACAAAATATTATTATTATTTTTCTCTCTTCTCCACCTATTATGTTTTTTCTTTCTATTTTTTCTATAAATATATTACTTTTTTCTCTCTATCTCTTTAATTTTATTCTTTTAATTCTTTTTTCAAATAGTGTTATTTCATATTATATATTCAAGCAAATATATAAATAGTTAAATTAATATATTATTGTAAAAAAGTAATATATATTTTTAATTTTGTATATATTAAAAATTTATCATTTGTATACATTTCATTTGGTATGTTAGGTAATTCTTCTGTTAATAGATTAAATTTGAGTATAGGGTCAAGGGTAATTTTGGGTACAGAGTATATTAGTAAGCTAAGGTATAAACCTTTTTTTTTTTTTTTCAATTAGAAATTTAGGGTACCAACCCTACTCAACTTATTACATTATTTTTATCATAGATTTGGATATGATTTTTCATGTCTAAATAAGGCAATATTCTACTCATTGATAGGCCTGACAAGCAGCTAGAATTAGAGTTTGTCTGTTCATAAAGCTTCAATGTTTGAATGGTTTATGGATTTGCTCAGACTTTGTTTAGCTTTAGAGAGTCGTTTGGAGTTGAGAAGAGAAGATTTTATGCCTTAAGCCAAGGACCATATTTGAGGGACAAGAATTCATTTTTTGCCCCAAAATACCACATTCATCACAAAAAGTCACCAAAATTTTACATACCTTGATTCTACTACAATATTGAATTTCTTTAATCTTCTAGATTGTAAATACCTTGAAGAGGGTCCATAGTAGAGATTTGAATCCTTATCCTAAGAGAAGGGTTCCATCTTTGACTCATGGAAGCCAAATCTGCTTTCATGACTATGCACCAAGAGTACTCCACACATGTTTGAAATTCTCTTATTTTTCAAAAAAAAAAAAA
>JACGDI010005377.1:118218-132882 GCA_014898725.1 Jacaranda copaia
AGGTTTTAATTAGAGCATTATTAGAAAATTATTCATCATTTTCAAATTAATAACAAAACTCAATTACCAAAATGATTCTCAAATATTGATATTTGATTTTTCAAGTTTGACAAACTAAATACTTACATTTTTTACATCAAGTCTAAATTAATTGTTTGCCTTTAGTAACATGGATATTTTTTTTATTATAAATTTAATATCTCAAAAATTTAAAAATATTTATTTATAAATTGATTGAGATGTTATTGTTGATATAATTAACTTAAAAAGCAATAATTATTTGTTATTTTTTGAAAATATTAATTTTATAATAAATAACAGTGTTAGGTAACTAAAATTGTATAATTAATTTAGAGTCAATACCAAAAGTTATTTTTTCTTAATTCTTTTGATATTAAAATCTAAAATTGTATTTAATGTAATTCATCTGTCTAAAAACTTAAGAAAACATCCTTGTCTAGAAAATCTTATTTATTACAATGAAAAGAATCATTATTAGTATGAAAATGCAATTGGATTAATAAAATAAATATTTTTTGAAAATATGGAATTAAAAATAATATGTTAATACAATAGTATTAAATATTTTAATATAATATTATTATTTAATTTCTTTACATCTTAACATTTAAATTAAGTTAGAATAAAAAATTATTACTTAATTTAGAATGGGTTCTACTATCTCAAAAAGAGAGAAGATATTATTATTTAATTAATTAATTGATTATATTGTAATAAAAAATTATTATTAAATATAGATTTTGACCTATTACTTTGGAATGATGGTAAAAGAAATTATTATTTAATTAGTTAAAAATTTTAATTATTTGTTAATTAGTACGTAATTTAAGTTTGAAAATAATAGATATGAGTAAGAAAATAAAATTGATTGTTATATCTATTATAATAAAAGATGATTTCAATCAATCAATAATTTTATTTTTGTTTTGTTGTAGAAACTTTTTTTTTATCATTAAATTTTAGTTGAAAAGATAATCGAGATACTATTTATTGAAAAAAATTATTTTTAAAATACAATCTATCAATTTTATAATTTTAAAACGTAAAATGCTACTGAATTATAATTTGAGGATGAAAAATGGCAACAAGCCGTTGAATATACATTAATTTGTGTGAACTTACCAGGGCTTACTCGCAAGTACAACACGATGCCAATAAACAAAAGCCGAAGAGACAAACAAAAGGAAAATCAAAAGGATGGTGGTCGATTAATCACGTGTCAATATTGAGCCCCTCCAAAAGGGAGAAAAGACAACAGAGAGGTTACGAGCACGGCTCAAAAAATTACAGTTTATTGAATTAAAAAATTTATTAATTTAATAATTATTCAAATTATAATTAAAGCGTAATTAAATTGTGATATTATAATTATATAATATATATTGTATATTTTATAAGTTACTTAATAGTTAATAAAATATCAAACATAAAATATAAATAATTTAAATTATATTGTTTAATTCTATAAGTTAGAATATCTTAAAAGAGATAATCAATAGCATATAGATTGGGTAAGAAACTAAATGTTTTTACCTTTTAATTGAACTTAAAAATTAGAATGTTAGATTTGATTTGGAGCTTTCATTTTGTAGATTTGTTTGAATGTTTTGGGGTTTTACCTTTTTAAAATGTATCTTTACTTTGGAGGTTCACATTGAGCCAAAAAAATAAAAAAAATGTGTCAATTATGCCAAAAATTAAAGGGAAGAAAAGAAAATAAATGAACTGATCCAGTTTTCATAAACAATGAATGGTTCGATGGTTCAAACGGTTTAACCATTGGTTCAGATGATTTTCACAAAATATGATGATTTTCTTTATCTACTAATTTTCACTCAAACCGAACCAGTTCTTAGAACGGTCGACAGTTCAATCGGTCCGATCGTCCAATCTGATTCAATTTTTTAAATAGCGGTTAGGAGATAATAAATGAACAAATAAATAGAGAAATTAGTATAAAAAATAGCAAAAGGACATTCCAAATTCATGAACTTGCAAACTATTTTGGCTTTTGTACACTTTGAAGCTGCAACTAATTAAACTTGCACACATTATGTTAAACAATTACACATATTATATTAAAAAATAAATTTTGAGCTTAATTTATTCACAAAGTTAATTCAATAAATGATGATTGTTTAAAATCATATATAAAAATTACTATTTATTTATTTCACCTATACGAGACTTTAACAAATTGAAAGCTAAAGCTCTCCCAGCTTTGCAAATCAGAAGCCAAAGTTCAGCGACTTCTATACAAAAAGAAATATAGTGTTAAATGTTAAATTTGCTTGAACCTAAGAAAAAAATTAAAAATTATACCTCCACTAATTGGTTGGCTCAAATACTTAAGTAATAAAGTGTACCATAAGATACTCTCTAATGAATCTTATTCGTGTCGTTTCAACTCAAAATCTACAAATTAATGATAAATATTAGAATCTCAATGGATGCATGTTCATTAAGTTTCCAACAAAAACTTTTGATGAGAAAAAGTTCAACAAATAACAAGTGCTAATTTCTGAATATAGTTTCTTCCTTTCTTTCTTTCTTCAATAGTTCAGCTTCGAATGGCAAGGTTATCACCAAGCATGTCTATGAGAACATTTGTGTGCATGATGTGTGGGATGGCACGCCGGAAGGTTTTTCCGGGAGTCATTTCGAGGCCATTGGGTTGTTCCTTAAGGCCTCGCCAGGTAATTTTGAGAAGGCCATTGAAGAGGCAGAAGGGAAGACTGGTTTGCAAATCTGCTGCTTAATAACTGATGCATTTTTGTGGTTTGCCTGTGATTTGGCTGAGAAAAGAGGAGTGCCATGGGTGCCATTTTGGACTGCCGCCTCATGCTCTCTGTCTGCGCATATTTACACGGACGAAATTGTTAAAGCAGTGGGATCTTTAACAGGTAATTAGTGGATGAAATCTTGAATTACTGTATTATCTTTTCTTTTGTTGAAAGCTTTTTTTAATTAACACATCCATGGAAAACAGATGCGACAGGAAGAGGAGAACTAGAAAACGCCACCCTGTCATTTATTCCGGGGTTTGAAAGGATGCACGTCAGCGATCTTCCCCCGGAGATTTTATTGGACAAAAACCCCACACCTCTGGCGCTAACAATAAACAATATGGTCCAAAAGCTTCCAAAATCTACTGCTGTTGTCCTGAATTGCTTTGAAGAAATCGACCCCATCATTACAAATGACCTGAAGTCAAAGTTCCAGCATTTTCTCAACGTTGGCCCTTCAATTCTTTCATTCCCCACCCCGCCGAACCCTGATGATAAAACTGGATGCCTGCTATGGCTAGAAAAGCAAAATAGGCCCAAATCAGTGGTGTACATCAGCTTCGGCACCGTGATTATCCCCCAAGAAAATGAACTGGTAGCGTTGGCTGAAGCCCTGGAAACCTGTCAATTCCCATTTCTTTGGTCTCTAAACGACCAAGCAAAGAAATCCCTGCCAGAAAAATTTCTGGAGCGCACAGCTGAAATTGGAAAGGTCGTTCCGTGGGCTCCTCAGTTGCAGGTTCTTGGACATAGTAGTGTCGGACTCTTGATCACTCACTGCGGCTGGAACTCCATCCTGGAAAGTATTTCCAACTGCGTGCCGATGATATGCAGGCCATTTTTCGGCGATCAGAGGCTGAACGGGAGAATGGGGGAGGATTCGTGGAAAATTGGCGTGAGAGTTAAAGGAGGAATTTTCACTAAAACTGGAACAGTTGAGGCTTTGAATCATTTGATGTCGAGTGAGGCTGGAAAGGCAATCAGGGGTAATGTTCATCAGCTGAAAGAGAAAGCTGCAAATGCAGTTAAATTGGAGGGGAGTTCAACCAAGAATTTCAAAAACTTATTGGACATAATCCGTGCCTGAAAGGACAGTTGATTTGGGAGAAGCAACTGCATTTATTAATGGCTGGAATTAATGCATTGTGCTTTGGCATCTTTGCTGTTATTTGTAGCAGAAACAATGGGAGGAAGACAAAGAGCAACGGCAACCGCCATAGCATGAGCACTTAATTTTCTCAACATGAAACTTTTGTATTGTCATTGTTCAAGTTTTTTGTTAAGAGAGTTAAAAGTTAAAAATGATTTTAAATTTATGTCATTTCCAACGGTTTAATGTTAGCATTCTGATTTTAAATTGAGAGAGCGATCTTTGGTGGAAAAAGGAAAAGAAATAGGAGAAAAAAATCATTCTAAGATATAAATTCTTATTCTAAAATATGTCCAAGGGAATAGAAAAATAAAAACAAAATATTTGGGAATTGTTTTGCCGAACTGCAGCTTGAACAAATATTATTTCACTTGATTATTTCACTATATTTATATTTCATATTAAATTAATTAAAACACTTAAAATATTATTCTAATTATAAAAACTTATGATAATATTGTTATAATTATATAATTTTAGTTCTAATTGTAACATGTACAGTTAATTATATTTACATATTTCAATTAAATTTTTAACTTGTTGAAATTTCATTAACTATTACAAATCTACAGTCATCATGCGTGATAAACATTATATAATGTTAAATTTAATCCAATGAATGCGAATTTTTTTAGACTTTTTTGTATAGTACCTTCACTATTGTGTTCACTCATATTTCATATATCTAATTATTCTTTGCAGGATATAATTGCAATGATGAATTAATATACAAAAAAATATAAGAAATTATAAAGATTTGTTGAAAATAATTTATGGAACCAACGATTGAACTATTTAAACGCTTTCTTTTAGCAAATAGTTTTTATTATCATAAATAATTAAAACGGTTAAGATTGCCACTATATTATCATAATATTTTAATCTCTAAATTCCTTTGTTTCTTATTTTTTTATTTTTTTTATTTAGCTTTGCATTCTGTTGTGACTTGGAATGATATTATCTTAACTATGAATGTAATAGCAGTGTAATTAGATGAAATTGACAACAAGATTTGACGTGGTTTGACGATATGCCTAATCTACTAGACAAAGATATAAATTTTGTTGATTCCAAATCAAAGTGTCAAGTACAATTTAAGTCCGACAAATCTCATGAAAATACTCAATACCCTCGTTTTAAACTCCATTTTTGAGAGAATATCTCTAAAGCAGTATAGAAACTATTGTTTAGTGTTTGTATCATGTTTGTTATTATCAACTTGGAAGAAAACAAGATTTAAATACCCAAACAAATAGCTAAATGGGCCATGGGCTTGTGTGTGGTGCTTGCAGCTAAGTGCTCGGCGCCATGGCACTAGATTGCCAAATGTCGATGCCGTGATGCTTCCTGCTAAATGCTTGCCTAGTTTCCACGCCTGTCGTTTTGCACCATTTCTTTCGTTTCTCCACCTTGACTTGAAATTCTCCATCCATCATCTTTGTCCTTACCCCAAAAAGGGCCATCATTTGAGTTTGTAAATATTAATCAAATCTAAGCAATGCTCGAATTTGATTCTTGGATTAACCTTAGTCAACATATCTACCGGATTATCTTTAGTCTCAACTAAAATAACATCTTGAGACATTATATCCCAAACAAAGTGATACTTCACATCAATGTGTCTTGTTCTCTCATGAAAAGTTTGATTCTTTAACAAGTGTATGTCACTCTAACTATCACAAAATATTGAAGTAATATTAGAATCCATATCTATATCCTTGATCAGCCCCTTTAGCCAATTACCTTCACACCTTCAGCCAAAGCTATGTACCTAGCTTATGTTGTGAACAATACAACTGATGATTGAAATGTCACCTTCTAGCTAATTGTATAACTTAAAACACAAAATAGATACCCAGTTATGGACCTTCTGCTGTCCAAATCTTTTGCATAATCCGCATTTACATAGACAATAATCATAATAGTAAAATTCAATTGACTATACCTCAAACATTTGTCTGCAGAGCCTCTCAAATACCTTATTATCTATTTTACAGCCTGCAAATGTGTCTTTTCTGGCTTATACATGTACCTGCTCACAACACTGACTATATGTATAATGTCTAGCTTACTGCACACCATGGTGTACATTAAGCTACCCACTGCACTAGCATATAACACATTAAACATGTGCTCCATCTCTTCCTTTGTACTTGATGATGGATTCAAAGAGAGCCTAAAATAAGCTGCAAGTGGCATACTAACGTACTTGGACTTATCCATTCCAAAATGCTCAAGTACTTTTTCAATGTAATGTTGTTGAGACAAGTGCAACATTTTTACATGTTGTCTCGGATGATCTCCATGCCTAATATCTTCTTTGCACTACTTAAATCCTTTATGTCAAAATTTTCACTTAATTGAGCTTTTAAAACATTGATCTCATATATGTTTCTAGAGGCAATCAACATATCATTAATGTACAACAGTAAATATACGGGAAAACTATTCCCATATTTTTTATGATATACACAACAATCAAATTTGCTTCTAGTATATCCAATCTTAATAATAAATGTATCAAACCTTTCATGCCATTGCTTGGAAGATTGTTTCAAACTATACAAAGACTTATTCAAAAGACATGTTTGATTTTATTTCCCGAAAACAACGAATCCCTTTAGTTAGATCATGTAGATTTGTTCCTCCAACTCACCATGTAAAAATATTATTTTCACATCCATCTGCTTAAGATCCTATCAAACAGAGCAACCATGGCATGTAAAACACGAATGGAAGAATGCTTTACAATTGGAGAGAACACTTCATAAAAGTTAACTCCCTCTCTCTGAGTAAAACCCTTAGCAACCAATCATGCTTTGTGTATCTAGCATTCTCAACCCCTGGAATCCCTTCCTTCTTTTTGTAGATCCATTTGCAACCTACAATATTTTGCCCTTTGGGTATATCAATCAACTCCCATTTGCTATTTTTGTGTAGAAACTCCATCTCTTCACTCATAGCTGCAACATATTTATTAAAATTTGGTTGAGAAATCGCCTCTTTGTATGAGACTGAATCATCTCCTACAAACTCCTCGGCTAAATTCAATATATAAGCTACCAAATCTAAAAATGCATACCACAGTGGTGGTTTGATTTGCCTCTTCTCTCTATTACGAGCCAAATAATGATTTTGTAGTGAATTATTTTCCTACTGCTGGTTAGGTGATAATGCGCTCTTACCAGCTTTATCTACCACCATTTGTTTCCTCTTTGAAACTTGTGGAGTATCAATTTTAATCTCCACTTTTTCCTTAATGCCCTGTCAACTGCTTTTAGGCTGCTTTACCTTCTTCATCATAGTAGAATCATCAAAAGTCATATCTCTACTAATTATCATCTTGGAGCCCTTGTCATTATTACACCATAAATAATAACCCTTCACTCCATCTGCATAGACTAAAAATATTCACTTTCTAGCCCTTGGCTTAAGTTTCCCGTTGTGATTGTAAGCATAGGCTAGACATCCAAATACTCTCAGATTTGAATAATCAACAGAAGACTCGGACCAAACTTTTATTGGTGCTTGCAGTCTAAAGCAGTTGATGGTGACCCATTTACCAAATAATGTGCAGTGTTAATCACTTTTGCCCACAAACTCTTAGACAATTTGGTGTTAAAGAGCATGCATCAAGCTCTTTCCAAGATAGTTATGTTTATCTGTTTTACAACTCCATTTTGCTGTGGTGTATGTACAACTGTGTGACGCCTCACAATTCCTTCCTCATCACAGAATTCTTGAAATTCCTTGTTGCAGAACTCCAATTTGTTGTCAGTCCTTAAGTGCTTGATTTTCTTTTCTATATGTTTCTCGATTAAAGTTTTCCATTGCTTGTAATTGACAAATACCTAAATCTTATGCTTTAGCATATACATCCACACTATCCGTGAGAAGTCATTAATGAATGTTAGCATATATCTAGCACTACCCTTTGACGAAACCTGAGAAGTCCTCTAAAGATCTAAGTGAATGTAATCCAAGGTGTTTTTGGTCCTGTGAACAACAATGTTGAATTTCACCATGTGTTGCTTGCTAAGCACATACTGTTTGCAGAAATCCAGCTCTCTAATCTTATCTTCACCAAGCAAGCTTCTTTTGCTCAGTTTTGACATCTCTCTCTTACTCATATACCCAAGCTGCATATATTATAATCTCGTAGTATCATTGACTAATGAAGAAACCACTACAGTACCAAAAATTATGCTGCTCTACAACATATATAGGCCATTCCTCTTGTCTCCCTTCATGATATATAGTGCACCTTTGGAAACCCATAGAACTCCATCTCAAGCTTTCTACTCACAACCGTTCTTGTCCACGGTACCCAGTGAAATCAAATTTTTCTTTAAATTTGGAACATGACGCACATCTATTTAGGTCTTTACTATGTGATTGTGCATTTTGATACTCACTAAGCCAATTCCTACAATCTTGCATGAAGTATCATTTTCCATAAGCACTTTACTACTATCATGTTTTTGATAAGTGGTAAACCAATCTTATTCTTATGGGCACTTGTGTAAGAACAACCACGATCTAAAATCTACTCAGAGCTTGGTAAGCTTCGGTAACATTGAGAACAAGCCTACCAATAGACTCATCCTCAATAATTCCTGCAACATCATCCCATTTCTGATCAGAAGTTTCACTTGCACTTTTCACCTTTCCTCGTTCTGAACAAGTCCATTTTTAATGCTTTTTTCCACCACACCTAAAACACTTATTGCCATTTCTAGGCTTGGTTTGGGACCTTGATCAACATCTACTCTTTCCCCTCTCTCTTGATCTACCCTTCGCCAACAATCCTTCCCCATTTTCACCATCGTTGTTGCCCAGAACGTCTTTTCTCAACTCGTTGGAATTCAATGAGGCCTTTACATCCTCAATTGAAATTGTATCCTTCCTATGCAACAAAGTAGTGATCAAGTGCTCAAAGAATTTAGGTAGAGAACACAAGAGAATTAATGCTTGATTTTCATCATCAATTTTAACATCTATATTATCGAGATCCAAAATCTCCTTATTGAAAAAATTAATATATTGAGTAATAAATGTACCTTCTTTCATTCTTAATATGTATAATTGCTATTTTAGAAACAATTGATTTGTTAGGGACTTTTTCATATAGAGACTCTCTAGCTTTGACCAAAATCCTACTAGAGTACTTTTTGTGGTGACCTCTCTTAGTACGTTATCCTCTAATGATAACACTAAAGTACCGTTAGCCTTCGCTATAAACTCATTCTTCTCCTCATCTATAAGCATTTTCGACAAGAAATCTCTGCCTTTTAATGCTCTCTGTACATCTTGTTGACACAGGAGGGCATGAACTTTTATCTTTCATAGCCCAAAATTGTTTTGCCCATTGAACTTCTCTACCTGATACTTCATAGCTGACTTTTAATCAATTCCAGCTCTCGATACCAATTTATTGTGATCTGGAATGATTTGACTCTAACTATGAATATAATAATAGAGTAATTTGATGGAACTGACAATAAGATTTAACGTACTTTGGCCATGTGCCTAATCCATTTGACAAATATATAAATTTTATTAATTTCAGATCAAAGTATCAAGTACAATTTAAGTCCCATAAATCTCATGAAAACACCCAACGCCCTCGTTCTAAACTCTAATTTTGAGATAATATCTCTAAAGCAGTATAGAAATTATTGTTTAAGGTTTATATCTTGTTTGTTCTAATTAACTTGAAAAAAATGAGGTTTAAATACCCAAATAAATAGCTAAATTGGCCATGGGCCTGTGAGCAACGCCATGATGCCTGCAGTTGAGTGCTTGATGCTATGGCGTTGGCTACTAAATGCTTGCCTAATTTTCGTGCTTGCCATTTTGCATCATTCTTTTATTTCTCGCCATTTGTGGCCTAAATTTCAAGGCAAAATCAACGCATTATATCTAAAAAAAAAATCAAATTCTCAAATTCAACTATCTTAAATTTTCATCTAGTGGCGTAAGTTTTCCTATTATGTGGGAAGATAATCTTGGTGATTTGATGTTTAGATTCTATTAATTTATTACAAGAACAATTTTCATCATTTATAATGTTCTCTTAAAAAAAATCTCAAATTTTTGAAACAAGACGTGACTAGTTAAGATTGTACTATACTAGTTTCACCAACAATATAGTTTGACGGAATAAAAACTTTCCAAATTCAGAAACCAACAATTTTGTACTTGAGCCACAAATTCTCTGGAATACAAACAAATGAATTCACTTGACAATCCATAAACATGTACCCTATTTGTAGGTCAATAAAAGTGATTGTGGTTGTTGGAATGGCAGTTGCACGATCTAATCAAATGTAAAGATACAAGAAAGGCCAACCCCCACTTCCATTCCATCCTCTCGCAATTTCATATTAATTTTTCAAATATAATGCAGCATTGAATGGACAAAATAATGAATTATATCCTTATAGATTTTAGTTCATACTTCAATTAATGCGTAACACAAACATTATTGAAATACTTGTCATGCAGTATAGTTTTCAATTGGTTTTCCTACTTATAGAATTCCCCCTAAACTAATCAAAAATTGCCAAAAGGAGGTCAAAACTTGTTTATTTATCATCCGACTCAACAAAATTTAAGTCCCAAGTTTCAATGGTGATATATTCCTAATATACTCTAAGGTATAGTACTTAAACTATTCTTAAAAGATGTATAAGGTAGTGATGTGGGGTCAAGAGTGATTTTTCGGCCTAAGGTCAATTAGGGTCACAGGTCTTTCGAATTTCCTTGAGGTTTAAGAGCTTGAAATCAAAGAGAGGTCGTTAGGAGTTGTTGGGAAAGATACCAGCAAAAACCTTCCAATACTTAAGTCAGTATTTGGACAAGAAAGAGATAAAAAAGACAATATAGAGAGATCATGTGAGAGTAGAAGTTTTACATACCATAGAAATGGAGTAAAATAGAGCTTTATACTTGTGTCTCATTTCAAATGAGGAAATTGATATGGCATGATCTAGGTGCTTTCTACCAAGTTGGGTTAATGGTTAAGATTGATCTGGGTTACTGTCGAGTTGAGCGACCTAGATTCGACACATTCAAGTGTTTTACTAGGTAATATTAGTATTTTTGGGTTAGTATATCTCATGGCCTAATATATATTATAGAATCGTATTAATGCATTTGAGCCATTTGACATAAGTTGAAATAATATTATTAAATTGGCCCATCAAATATAAGGTGAGTTGACACAACTACTAAATCCTAATACTATAAATACTGCCATTAATGAGAGAAAATGGCATGGAGGACTTTCATAACTTGGGTGAATTCTCTAAGCAAATGCATCATGAGTTAAAAACCCATAATATCAACCATCAAACTACAAATATCCCATTACCCTATGACCCCTTCGAGTAAAGAGATTAGTTGAGAAAATAGAGAAGAATGACAATTCCCATCCTTAAAGAGACTGCCTATAGTCCCTCTATTATTCAAAAATTTACCTACACCCTATAATCTACCATCAAAAGGCACCATCCTATAACTGATGTAAGAAGCTTTGTTGGCCTTGGTGAAAGATGCCTCACTCAAACTCAATGAAAGCAGTTGCCTAATATGCTGTATAGCATCCTCAAATAGAGCCCTAGTAGTTCTCTTATAGAAGTCGAGAAGTCTCATCTAATTTAGAGCAAATGGAGCTAAGGCCAAATTAATGAGAGATATAAAGTCACAACACCTATGGTTTTATCAAATGAAAATTCCCAAGGCCAAAAAAGGTAGAAGGACAATCATTTTACACAACGAGCTCTAACTCTGCTCAAGCATGTTTTAAGAGTAGAAGCCTAATATTATATTAATTTCTAGAAAGGAACCCAACTTTACCTCCATGCAACATTAAAATAGATTATCATCTAAGTTAAGCCTCAATTAATCCAATGTATTCTAATTAAATTGTATTGCTTTAAAAATAATATTATCCCAATTCTTTAGCTTTGTTATTGTTTTTTAAATAAAATATCATATTATCATTTATATTTTACAAAAATATTTGTATCATGTAATGGAATATAACTTGAGCTTTTGATTATTTTATTTTTTTAATTATACTATTGATGAGGGTGAAAGTTGTATTTTATTGGATTGGGCTAGTGTTTAGGGTAATTCGACCTTGTTGGTTGAGTGATCCAATTCTATAGGAACTTAGGCTAAGATCTGTAATTACAAGCAAATATCAGGCTAGCAGAGGTGCCCTCAGCTAAGGTATTTTGACGCTTAAGTCAATATAGGGTCGACTAGAATAGTTAAGCAGCAGAGTGAGAGCTTTGGTAAGAGATGGCATACCTTAAGTATTTATAGCTTTTTCTATGTGGATGATAAGTCCAAGATGTCCCTATTATGTGTTGAGGGCTCTTGTTCTTGTATGGGGAGTTTTAGGTCATCTCTCATCCATATATTATTCTAACTAGCTTTATCTCTAGCTTTTAGGGACAGAATAGTATACTAGTGGCACGTCTCCTGTCAGGAGTGGCAACACGGGTGGTACTAGGGCAGCATAAGCTATTAATGCTGAAACATGCTACCTGTTAAGGCATTTAATGTGGTAGAGAAATGATTTGATCCTGAAATAACTTCCTTGGTTGACATCGGGGTCGACCATAGAACTAGCTCCTAGGCGTGGGCAGCCGTAGGGGGTTGTGGTGGTCATGCCTCTTATCGAATAAGATTGAGCCCATGTGCTTGATTTGTCATCTAGTTGAGAGGTGCCAGTCTTACTTTTTACTTAGGCAATAAAGCAGGTGGGTGGTCGATTAGAGTCGACAACTTAACTAGGCTTCTGAGGCAAGATAGGCTTGGAAGTGCACTTTTGGGTCGATAGCTATTGGGCTGGGCCTATTCTTGATTCTTGATTGAGCCTGTTGATGAGAAGAAGTGGGGAGTAGTTATGTTGTTGAATGGTGATTTTATAGAATTGATTAGGATTTTGTGCATTCGATTAGGGTTTTTGGTGTATTTAATGCGCTGTTACATTGAGCCATATGAAGCACTAGATGATGGTTGTGTAATTATTACTGTTGGTTGGGTTGCCGTGCCCAGGTGCCTATAAATAGGTATGGTTAAAAGGTTTATTTTTTGCTTTCACTGCTTTGCGTCTGGTCAAGTAGCATATTTACAGCACCTTCCATCTCTTGTTAAGTGCTTTAGAGTTTGCTAAACGTTGTAAGTTTTCCTCTCCACTTTTTGAAGCTTAGAATTTCCTTAAACATGTTGAGTGCGCATGATAGTAAGGCTACTAGGTCATATGGGGCACCACTCTGGGGAGAGAGTGGTACTGGGAGTGAGCTTGGTACTTCGTCGAGTGATAGCTCAACCTCTAATAGCTCAAGCGATGAGCGCATTGCTTCTAGAGAAGATGCTAGCTTGAGTGAGGTGCCAGCATCGTATGGTCAACTTTTAACTCCTGATCACTATAGTGAAATCATCTCAAAAATTCCTCCGGTAGACCTCACATGCATCAGTAATTTTTATCATGTTTCTATTGAGTTCGAGTTGATAGTCCTTGGTCCACGGGATAGGATGCATTAATCTCCAAAGGGGTACATTATTGTGTTTGAGGAAGCTTTTAGGTGTGGACTTAGGTTTCCTCTTACACCAACTATAATCGATCTGCTGAGAGGTTTAGAGGTTTACATAACCCAGTTGTTACCAAACTACTTCGAAACTATATACAGTTTTGCAGTTTTTATACACTTACTCAACTAGCCAACTTTCTTCACAAATTTCTCCAACCTCTTTCACCTCCTGATATCTCAAAAGTTGGGTAGCATCAATGAGTCGGGATTTTACTACTTTACAGCCAGGCCTCATAAAAAATTTTTAGTTACACAGTTTTTCTCCTATGGCCAAGAGTGGAAAAAATATTTTCTATATGTTTGAGGGCTTGGGGGTTTAACATTTCGAGGAGGTGGTAGGTGGGTCACATCGAGATGCCAAGTAATTTAACCCCAAGTTGGCCAAACACCTTTATCTGGGATCTAGTCGAGTTTGGCCAGATTGAGGCCTTAATATTTATCGAGGAGAGAAGTTTAGTGTTGGCTGGCTTATTGCTAGCTAACCTAGGCTTACAAGTGGGTGGTGGACTAGGTAGAAATCCCTTTTGATTTTGCAAATTTATTTATTTGTATGTATCTTTGTGGTTGATTTTAATTATTTATTTTTGTTATTACCTTTTGTGTTGGCAGATCATGAGGTAACTATAAATCGTGCAAGGTAAGAAGCATTAGCCCAAACATAGAGGAATGAGGAGTACTGCTAGGCTATCACGACTTGATGGGAGGCTGCCTTGGCCATGGTCGTATCCCCTAAACATGCACCCTCATCTCCAAGCACGTCGCTCGCCAGACCTGTGGTGACAACAAACAATAGCCTTGTTGGTTGGGGCAAGAGATGGATGATTGATTGAGTAGGTGGGGCCTACTCCAAAGAGAACGATGGTTAAGAAGTATAAAGAAAAGGCCACGACATCGAGCCAGCCAACTAGGTATAATCTATTTGGACGGTATGGGGATGACTTGCTGTTCCAACTACCCAAACTACCGTTTCCTTGATTTAGGATAGAACCTACATTGGTCATGCACAATTAGCATTCAATGGTATTGATGGGGTTAGCCAAGGCTATCTCGCTCAAAGTGATGATGGCAGGGCTCTTCGTGTTCGATCAAAGAAAGTTCA
>JACGDI010005377.1:141872-162769 GCA_014898725.1 Jacaranda copaia
TTGACTTAACTAATAGTTTTTATGAGAATATAATCAAGTGAATTAAATTTATTATATTGATATAGAGGTAGATAAAATGAGATAGAGTCCATGGTTCAGCCCAATCCATACAATTTTGAATAAATCGGGTCTTAAAATTTTAGAAACAGATTCAAGTGAGTTGGATTGGTGTGGTCTTTAATAAATTTAGGGTTTAGGGTTTAGCCAAAAACCGAGAGGCAAATTGCATTGTCTCTAGAGTAGAGTGTAGTTGTTTGCCAAAAAGAGCCTGATTCCGTTGATACCAAATAACCCAACAGCACACAAACAAGAGATCAAACAGACGAGTCTCAAGAGTATGGAAAGTTGAACGAAAACAATTCTCCACATTATTCCCAAAATGGTGAAAAACCTTATTCGGAATATTAGACAAAGCCCAAAGCTGCCTAGAAACGTTACTAGTAAAGAAAAGACGTAAATATGTTTCCAAAATGCTGCCATATAAATAGCAAACTCCATTTGTGTGAACACCCTACTTAGCAAGAATTTAATAATTTGGTAACACATTTAGACACATTCGCTATACAAAAAGTTTGACCTTGGGAGGTAATCGATGAGACCAGATAAATACATAACTACACCGATGTATAATGCTAGAAGATCCCTTCAAATCAATCAAACGTTGTTTTGCTACATCACAAGCCAAAAAATATGCACTCCTCACTGAAAACTTACCATTTTTTCCGTAGTGCCAAATCAAAGTATCACCATTATGTAAAGCAACCAGTGGAATGGAAAGAATAGAATGAATATCATCATCTTCAAAATTAGCACGAATTAAATCCTCATCCTAAGTTGCTTGCTCAAACTTGATAAGGTCATAAACTTTGCAATCCAAAGATAATAATGAACCCAACGAAAAAATCCGAAAGGAAGAAGTTTTAGGAATCCATGGATCATAAAAAACATGAATATTTTGACCATTACCAACCTTGTATCACAAGCCCTTCAAGAGTAAAATTTTGTGTCCCAAATACCTTTCCACGTAAAAGAAGAAATGTATCCTCTAGTCCCTTCAAGAAATGTAGAATGAGGATAATACCTTACTTTAAGTAACTCCATCCCTTCAAGATGAGGATGAGGATGATGAAGAAGCCACCATCCCTATTTTGCAAGCATAGCAATATTGAAACTCCATAAATCCTGAAATCCAAGCCCTCTATCTCTTTTACTATCCCTAAAATATCCCATTGAATCCATTGAATCTTGTGATGTCCTCAGTTGCCCCCACAAAAAATTGGCCATCATGGATTCAATTTCTTGAAGTAAAGAAGCCAGTAATTTGAAATAGCTCATGGCATAAGTAGGAATATTCTGTATTATCGATTTGAATAAGACCTTCTGACCTGTTCTAGAAAGAAATTTTACATTCCATCCCTGCATTTTGTTCCAAGCTCGCTCCCTCAAATAAGCAAAGACCTCTTTATTTGATTTGCCAATCACTCCTGGAAGACCTAAATATTTGTCAGGTTTTTCTCCACAAGTGTAGCCAAGATATTCTGAATGCGAAGTTTCAAAGTTGATGAGGCATTCTTGCTAAAAACAATGGTAGATTTTGAAGGTTAATATGTTGTCCTGAAGCCAAAGCACAAGTCTCCAACACTTCTTGAATAGTATAAGCACTATCCTCTAAAGCATGACAAAAAATAACAGTGTCATCTGCAAAGTAAAATTGAGAAATACTTGGTGCATCCTCACAAATTTTGACCCCCGTAACCCATCCCATGAGCTCCTGATATGAGATAAAAGAGTTTAAAGCCTTTGCACAAAAGAGAAACGAATAAGGTTGTCGGATACCCCTTTGAGGATGAAAGTAGCCATACTGTTCTCCATTGAGCATAACAGAATAAGACATTGTTGTGATACATCTCACGATAGTGTTTATAAATTGAGAAGCAAATTCAAGTTTTGTCAACACACTTTCAAGAAATGGCCATTCAACCTTATCATAAGCTTTACGCATGCCCAGTTTCATAGCCATCAACGTATGTCGACCTCTTGTTTTGCATTTCAAGAAATGATTTAACTCATAAGCAATTAAGACATTATCAGTATTAAGTTTAGAAGGCATTAATTCTCATTGAGAACTAGAGATTATCGACACAAGAAAAGGACGAAGGCGATTAACTATAGTCTTGAGAACTAATTTATAAACAACATTACACAGACTTATAGGATGGTATTGACTTAGGACTTCAGGTTGAGCACATTTAGGCATTAAGACAATATGAGTATAGTTGAATTTTGAAAATCTATTCCATGATTTAAGAAATCAAGCACATAATTAGTGATATCATGACCAATAGTATGCCAAAATTATTGATAGAAAAGAGCCGGCATACCATCTAGGCTAGGAGATTTGAGAGGAGACATTTATTTCAAAGCTTGTGTGACCTCCTCAGTAGTATATGGCCTCTGTAGTTTCTCATTCATGATATTGTCCATTTTTTGTTCAATGCACCCAAAAATAATATCCATGGCAGCAGAAGATGGTTGGGAAGTCTGGAATAGTGACTGAAAATATTCAAGAACCACGGCTTCCAACTACTACTTCGAAGTACACCATTGACCAACAGAATCCTTTAAGCCATTAATCTTGTTGAACTGATATCTGGAAGTTGCATTTGCATGGAAAAATTTAGTATTATGATCTCCCTCTTTTAGCCATTGAGATTTATAATGCTAATGCAATAATCCCTCTTCTCGATCAAGAAGCTCCTTTAAGTGATTTTGCAATTCAGCTGTCCGCTGCCGAGAGGGGTCAGTAATAATTCCAGACTGAAAATTGTCAATCTCAACCCTTCAAGCTTTAATATGCCTATTCACATTGCTAAAAGATAATCGATTCCAGCGAAGTAGACCCACTCGACAATTTCTGATGCTATCCCAAACATTAACAAATTCAGGCATACCTTGGCGAGGCTGCCAACAAGTTTCAATAATCCTAGCACAATCTGTTGGTTTAAGCTACATGGCTTCAAATCGAAATTGTCGGCATTTTGGCGAAGAGAAAACTAAGTCAGTGGTAGTGAAGATTAACAGGATAGCTCGGTGATCAGAAGACCTGGTATGTAAGTGTTGTACTCGATTGTAAGGAAAAAGATTAATCCATGAAGCCGTAGCACAACATCTATCCAATTATTCCCTTATACTGTATGGAAAGGCACATCTATCACACCATGTAAGAGGGTAGCTGGAGAAACCAAGGTTAGAAAATCCAGCAAGGAAGAGAGAATGACGAAATGCTCGTAATCTCCAATTAGGTACCACAACACCGCCTTATTTCTTAGACTGGCGCAACGTCTCATTAAAATCCTCAGCACATAACCAAGGAAGATGTGACTGCATACTAAGTTGGTGCAACAAGTCCCATGATTTTTTTACGATGAGTCATCGATGGATTGCCATAGAAATCGGAAAAGCGAATGTGAGAATTTTGTATGTCATCATACACCGTGGCATCAATACGAAATCGAGAGAACGTTCGTAGCATTACATGGACGCCCATATCCCATATCAGTCCCAAGTCACCAGATCGACCCACAGATGCGACAAAAACTCCAAACATACCGAGAGAATCACGTATGCATTCGATTCTTGTAACAAAAGATTTTGTTTCCATAAAAAATATTAGTTGGGGTTTATGTTGCCAAATCAGACTTCCAAGCTCAAGAACTGCCCAAGGATGCCCCAAACCTTGGTAGTTCTATGTTAAGCAAATCATGGTTCTCGACGGGGCTGCAGCACAGCCTCTGCCAATAAACAATCAGTATTAGTAGGCCTTGGCTTCATTCCAGAATTTAAATGCTTGGCATTAGGTGGTTCAGGATCTTCCTAAAAAATCTGTGCAGAATCCGTTGTAAGATTTTTAGTTTGAATTGAAATGTGTCGATGAGTAGAAGTGGTAGCTCGATATGGTCGCTTAGTTCCCAATGTGGATTGAGATGTTTCTTCCTCTAGTACCAAAGGAACCTCAACTAAGGTTATAGACTGATTTAATTCCACCCCATATTCTAAGTAATAAGTAGAGTCCCTGATTCACCAGATAATTCGGCAACTAACTTTGGATCTGCAGTAGCCGAGAATTGGTTTGTGGGAGAGCCATTACCTTTTGCCATATCGGAACGATTAGGAGGAGAGTGAGTTGGGTCTGGAACACTTGAGGAAGAATAAGACGGTGAAGCTGATGCATTTTGTGGCATAAATGCTGAGAGGGATTATGCTGATGTGCATCAACAAGTGACGGGTCCTAGGAGGAAGTCCTAAAGCTGCCAAAGATTGCTGGACCACGTAAAAGGGCCTGTTGAGAAGTTGGAGAAAAATAGTATGCAGCCCAGAAGAGCTAAATTGCATATTAGAGAATATCCTAGTTGTTGATGAAGATCTATTAGTGTAAATAAGGAAAGATCGCAGCGGAGAAACATGTAGCCTAGATCCAAATTGAGGTTCCTTTGTATGATTGAAATCATTGGAATATTGAGTGGCACATTCGTTCATAATATGTCCAATAATTCCACATAAGTAGCAAAAATTAGGTAGACATTCATATCGAAAAGAGACCACCGTTTGAAGGCCAAGAGAGACTGCAATGCGTGTAATCTGCGATAAGGGTTTGCAAATATTCAAACTGACTCATATCCATATACATTCTGATGTAGAATTGTTTAAAGCATCCAAGTCAGCTGCAATAAATCGTCCACTTTTGTTTTCAATGAACTGAGCAATATTGGTTGAATATTTAAACACAGGCAACCTACGGACTTGTACAAAAAAGTCACACCAATCTAAACTAACTGATGAAGGATCATCACCCGGAAGAAGACAAGAGAGAATCAACAAGTGTTTATCAAAGGAACATGGACATCCTTTAAGTACTCGTTCCTTGTCTCTACAATGATGAAACACAAATAAGAACTGCCCGTTACCAATCGGTTTCACATCCATACCCTTACTAGTAGAGAAAACCCTAGGGATTGTTTGGTTATGTTTTTTGTTTGATTTTATTGTGTGTTTTAAAAGAATGAATTATTGGACAATGTGAAACTTATTTTTTTGATATGTTTGTTTATGTTTTGGAGGAGACAGTTTTTATTATAATAGTCAAATCAATATTTTTTTGTTGGATTTTTAAGGTGAAAATGGAAGAAAGTAATTTTTTTAATATTAAAATAATAATAAAATATATATAATATATATGTATACATTAAAAAATGTGCATTTTGAAGGAAAAACAGAAATATATTTGGTTATGTTTCTCCAAAATAAAATTGTTCTGGGAAAACATAATCAAACAAAGCCCTAGTAACTAATCGATAGAATGCTTCAAAATTAACTGGTTTTGTTGTGACAAGTCGGCCAACTAATGTGAGATCAAGATCGAGAGTATTCAGTGTCCAAGTGTCATCTAGAATGACCAAAGTTTCCTTATCTGATTCAGTGAGAGTAAGAGATGCCTGGAAAAAATCATCAACAGAGTCCTTAGTCACAAACCAGACCGTAGAATTGAACAAAAGAGTGGATTGCAGTGAATGGGCGAATGCAAATGGGAATGGTAATTACTGAACCAAAATTTAATAGACTTAAGTAGTTTTAAAATAGGAATGTGCCCATTCACAAATTAAACTAAAATTTAATATGTCTAAAAATGAATTTTGAATTGATAATAAAAAACCTGTATTATTTCTATTTTGTTTTCGTCAGTCTCAAACTTTTAAATTATTAATAATTTAAAAATTAAATAATACATTTTGGGCTTTGAACATATTAATAAATTAATTGTCTAAAAACTTTTCAATATATAAATTTTAATGAATGAATAATATGTTTTAAAATACGTGTGGTATTAAATCAAAATTGAGTAATATATCCAACCTAACAAGCAAAAAGCAAAATTATTTTTGTCTAAATAGTGTGAAATTTTTAAATATGAAATTGATGGATGGAATGCAAATTTTCCTAAAAGAATTCTAGCGAGTTTGGTCATAATTTCATACATCATAATAAACATAATCATAAATATGAACATCATGATGAACCTATCTATGATTGTAACAAGATAAGGACACAGTATTTGAAATGAAGTTTATAAGACCTAAATTATATTCAAACAACTTATAATTTGCATAATTTGTTCAAGGAATTTATTTCAATACTCATGGGAACCCTCTTTGGAAACCTTGATTCATCATTTTCAGTAATACTTAAAGTATAGGTCAATCAATGGGTGAAAACCTAAAACTCAACGACATCAAAATATTTATAGTCAAGTCTAATTAATATTTGTTAATTTCAAACCCGATTTCAACATTATTTAAAATAACATAATGGAATATTTAATTAGAGTTCTCAAAAAAATTGTTACCATGGGAAAAGTGGATGAAAGTTCTTGCTCAATGTCAAATCGAAGTATTTTTGTATTAATGTGAATGGATTAATCTAATCAAATAATGTGGAGATAGAGCATCAATTTCTTCTAATGGAAAACTATTTTGCAAATATGATTAAGTGGATATATTATTATATATAAAAATATGCTAGAAGAGAATAGTAGTGTTAAAATATTAATCGACAGTGAACATTAATATTAATGATACATAACAAATGACAATAATTATTATTTTACTATAATCATATCTCTCACAAATTTAATGATAAAAATAATTGGTGTTTAAGTTACATATTTATAATATTTAATTGAATTACCATTATTGATAATTATTAATATATGAGGGATAATTTAATAAGAAAAATAGTCATTATAATTTGTGAAAATATTTTTGTTTGTTACTATTAAAATTGTGAAAATTGTAAACAATTTATTGCAACAATGATTTAATAGTAATAATTAAAATTTTAAATTATCATTATTGACAATTTAATAATATATGCATATTGTGGCATTGACAACTCAGTCGCACAAAATTTATCAATGGGATTTGCCACAATATTTGGTTATGATCATAAACCTAATTCTTCTTGTTTTAAACTTATGACAATCATTATTGAGACAAAAAAATTTGATCATGTATAATTAGTGATATCTTTTTATTATTATTTAATATATTATTGTTAATTTTCTTTCTTTTTTACATCAACATATATCTCAAACCGTAAAATAATGAAATTTAATTACAAATTTTGTTACGTTTAAATTTATAAAAATCACTATGACATTGTGAATTAATAAAGTAAAAATGAAAAAGGATACTTAAAATTATTAAGTTTTGGTTTCAAATTTCACCAAAAAAATAAAAGATATGGCTGCCTTTTGTTTTCTTTAATCGTATCGTTTCTTTTGATTATTGATTGCAATAGTCCTTAATGGTTGAATTTTCATTGATAATTGATTATTAAATATTAACAGTCACATAAAAATCATTATTTCAATAACAAATTTAGACAAATGCCATTGGGCATTGTTTTGTAATTTAGAATAGGACCATTTTCACTTTCAAATTAAAATAAACCCAGCCTCTATATTAGTATTTCTTCTGCCATTGCACAGGCTATTCACCATTTTACACTTAAAGGTGTTGCGCCCATGAGTCATGTGCCTCTTCACTTCCATTTTCCCACATTATGTCTCAATTTTTTATCAAATTATTTTAACTTCAAAAATTAATTAAATATACTTTCTATTGTAAATAATAATTTACGCACACTTTCCAACAACCCACTAACCTTGTTGATGCAGAGAGCACTTCAGACAGCCGTGTCCTTTGCGGCACATCAGAGTATAGACGCCAAAAGGCATTAGTGAAGAATTCCTTGATTATGACAGAAGGTGAAACTTTAAAAGCATCGAAATTAGAGCTTCAGGATTCCAGCTAGACTTCCTTTGACGCCACGAGGTCCACTGTTGTCCATCAGCGTACCAGGACCAAGGAAGAAGGCAAGTAGAACTTTCCGGCGACCTACGAGTAGTTTGTCGTGTTTTACTCAAAGTGGTTGCTGATTAGGACAACTGAACACACCTTTAATTGTCCACTTGAACATATTTTCAAATAGTGCTGTATTTGCTGTGAGAGCCCTAGTGCATGTTTTCTTCTTTCCTAAAAATTGAAACGCTCAAAGAATTCATATTTACGAATCTGCATTTAAATTTGCATTATTTAACTTACGAAAAAGACATAAACCAAAATCTGAAATAAATAATTATTTGTGATAAAAGAGGAGAATTTCTATAAATTGATTCAAATTTGTTTTTGTTTTGTTCAATGTGGAATCATCATAAAAAATAAATAAATGAATTGATAATAAAATAATAAGTGAAATTATTATTGATTATATATATTAGGCAACAAAAGATTTAATTTTGTCACCTTAATAATTTTTATAAAATGAATAATGACAAGAATAATGTTTTCGTTATTATCATTGGTAATTAGTGACATACATATGGTCGATGACAACTTGGTAATATTGAAAATCTTGTCTCAAATTATATCGATGATTTTTATTGTTACTAAATTGTTGCAATAAGAGTACTACTAATTGTAAATGGTGACACCTTAAAATATCAGTGTTTGTCATTATTTAGTCATATTGTAATAAAATAAAAGTTATTGTTATTTAAAAATGTCATTAATAACGAGATAAAAGTTATTGTCACTTAATTATGCTATTAATTAGTGATAATTTTTATTTTGTTATTTATTATTTCATTATTAATATTATATATATATATATATTTGTAGTGAATAAGAATAGAGAATTCCATCATTATATGCTAAACTTCCTCATTTAATTTGTGAATTGATATCGCTCGAGAAAAAAATGATGTCTTCCTTTCATGGTTCCAACATGTGGTAGCTACAATTCTCGTGATATAAGGTAGGTATATGAGATGAATCTGGACTTTGATTCGGTAGAGAGTAGTCCATTCAACGACTAGTCACATGCACTTAGAATTGAATTATTAGACATTTGTAGTTATTATATTATATCATAATTAATTAATCAGCGCCCAAAATTTATTCACCAAGTAAGAAGCCAAAAATTAGGTTATGGTATATACTGTGGCTACACCACTCGACAACTGCAGTCTTTCCTGTACAATGTTAGAAATTTCACAAAGCTTATTTCACTGGAAATAATGTATAAACAATTGGCAAATCTTTCACATTCTGTGTCCAAATTCACTTGGATCCTCTATTTAGATTTCATTTTCTTGTTTTTTAAAAAAAGAAACCATCTGAAAAAAAATCAGACAGCCACCAAATTTTCTGCTAAATTATTGCCAACCTGGCCACCATTTAGCGAAGCTTAGACGTATAATAACTTTTCTCTCTCTATATATTTCTATGGTTGGCTGATTCTTGGAATATCTCTGCTGGCATGCATTCCATCAATGGAGCTCACCTTTTTACAAGCTAGATTTGAGTTTTTCACTCTTGGAATTAATCAGACACATAATTGCACCTTAAAAACATTGCCTTAACAGTGGGATTAATTATGCGTAATTCCATTTGCTTTCACAAGGTTAGAACTTGGAAGGTGCAAGTAGAATCAGGAATGTGTTCCAATCAAGAGCCCCACGGGTGCATGCGGCAGGAAAATGTCTGAGATTAATTTACCAAAAAAAGAAAAAGAAAAATTAAAATAAAATGGCTGGGAACTCTCTCTCTCTCTCTCTCGTATTAATGTCACTTATGATTTATTAAAATTTTGTTTCATTCCATAGGTAGTATGTCAATTGAACTAAACGACAACTACTACGTACGGTAGAGTGGTTGGAATGTATGACTATACAAAGGAAAATTTCCATTTACAAAATTAATTGGTTTATTGATTTTATTTAATTGCGTGAAACAATTGAATTGTCAAAGAGCAATACCATAGTTTTTTTTTTCTAGCCTCGCATCTCGGTTGATTCTGTGCTACTATGGTACACATGATTAATTAGTTGTTAGTGTGTATATATTTGTACTATAGGTCTTAGGATTTGCCCGTTGTCTCATGAGAATGAGTAATAAACTGAAATATTTACCATCAAAAGATCAAAAAAATAATTAGTGACCTCATGTATTCAGTTTATCTCTTAATCCTATATAAGATGAAATATGATGAATCGATGAGGCAGTATTTTAAATATATTATAATCAGTTTTTTAATTATTTTTCGATTATTACGGGCCAAAGAATAATATTATTATTTTTTCAATATAGCGACTTGTCAATATGATTCAAACCCAATTACAGTTTTGACTATTCGTTAAAACAAGGATTTGGTTCATCTTATAGAGTTCTATAAAATGGATTCATCTTATAAAATTTTGAAAATGACATGTGGCGGATTTGCAATTAAAATCCCACTTAATGTAAATGTCCTAAGATAGAGGCACTTCTCATAAGTTTTATCAATTTCCATCCACTCGAGAGATGTAACAAGTGAAATACTATCTAGATAAAAAAATATCAATAAAAATAGATATGTTTGTAAAGATACAATTTATTTGAACAGAAATAGAAAGACATTGTAGAACTTGGTGATTCTCTAAAATTGTTGTATGTTAACCGGGTGCAGCATAGATCATCAAACTTTTCTCCCTTTAATTGTATTCTCATGAATTGTATTTGTAATTAATTAAATATTCTTATTGGAGCACACATTGCTTTATTCAAAATGCGCCAAATTGTGCAAGATGGTTGCTGAGAAGGACAACTAAACATAACGTTAATTATCCACTTGAACATATTGTCAAATAGTGCTGTATTTGCTGTGAGAGCCCTAGTGCGTGTTTTCTTCTTTCCTATAAATTGAAACGCTCGAAGCTTCGATATTTACTAAAATATATGGCTGCTCATAACGAAAAAATTGATATTCGACCACCCTTGATTTCGGTCCCCCTGAAAAATGATCCTAAATTCGAAGGAAAATTCACTGGAGATGAGACTTTGGCAGAAACTAAGTTACAATTGTTCCTGGCTGGTCCCATGATGTTTGTCAATCTTTTGTTGTCACTAATACAAGCCATTTCAGTTATGTTCGTTGGCCATGTTGGCGAACTGGCTCTCTCCGGGGCTTCCCTGGCCACTTCCTTTGCATCTGTCCCAGGGTTCAGTTTGTTGGAGAGTTTTCGGATACAATTTCATTCCCCGGTTTCAAACAGAGTACAATTTTGTATTTCTTACATCATTTGTACTTTTGAGTTCTTAGGTTGGAATGGCATGCGCATTAGAGACCTACCGTGGGCAATCTTATGGCGCAGGACAACACCATATGCTTGGAGTACACATGCAGAGAGCCATGCTTGTGTTACTATTTGTAAGTATTCCTCTTGCATGCATTTGGGCCACAGCGGAAGATATTCTTCGGATACTAGGACAGGAACCAGCAAATGCAGCCGAAGCTGGATCCTACGCACGTTATATGATCCCGTCGATTTTCCCGTTCGCTGTCCTTCAGTGTCACTTCATGTTTCTCAAAACTCAAAACAACGTTGTGCCGAAGATGCTAACATCTGGAATCACAACACTAGTTCACATACCGATTTGCTGGCTCCTGACCGCCAAGCTTGGACTGGGGAGCAAAGGCGCGGTACTGGCAAACGGCATTTCTTATTGGACTAACGACCTTTTCTTGGCGTTGTACATCACGCTGTCTCCTGCTTGCAAGCACACTTGGAAAGGTTTGTCCAAAGCGGCCCTGCAGAATGTTTCCAAGTTCATTTGGCTGGCAGTTCCTTCCGCTATTATGGTCTGGTAAGGATATTTCTCAGTTTTTCTCTTACTTGTGAATTATATGGAAACATGTTAAATTAACATGGTGTTCTGACAGCTTGGAGATTTGGTCATATGAGATTATGGTTATTGTATCTGGTCTTCTTCCAAATCCCACATTGGAAACTTCAGTTCTCTCAATCAGGTTAGCCATCTATCACTTGGATTACTTTTTAAGTTATATTCATATTTCCAAGAACTGAAAATCTGTTTTTTTATCTGATCCAGCCTTAACACAAATAACATGATCTACATGATACCCCTAGGACTGGGGAGTGCAATAAGGTGATCCATCAGAATTGATCTCTAAAAGATTTTCATCTCATCAAATACACAGTCCACTATCATTTCTAGTATACATCGTGCTTATAAAATTGCTTATATCTCAGTGTATGGGTTGCGAACGAGTTGGGCGCTGGCTGGCCAAAAGCAGCCCGTCTAGCCGTGTACATGGCCACATTCATGGTGGCACTGGAAAGCATGGTGGTTGTTGCGGTCATAATCTTGGGCCGCAAGATCTGGGGATAGTGTTTCAGCAGTCAAAAAAATGTGGTCTCATATGTTTCTGATATGATGATACTAGTTTCTGCCGCAAACTTGGCTGTTGGAGTTCTCTCTGTTCTAAACGGTATGCTTATATTGTATATCCAAATATCAAACTTTAACTAAAAACGACGAATTTCAAAACCTTTTACTTATAATATATTCATTCTTGGAATTCTCGAGGCATTGCAAGAGGATGTGGTTGGCAAAACATTGGTGCAACAGTGTGAACCTGGCATCCTTAAATATAATTGGCATGCCCCTCGGCATAGTTTTGGCATTTGTTTTGCTTCTTGGAGGGAAGGTAACTTCAAAAATCACTAGCCCTTGTGCCATTTCCTTTCTTTCATCAATTTGTGTTAAACTAGGTTGTTACTGTTTTTTGTGCTCATACTACAACAAAAGTGTTATTTGGTGACATCTAATTAGTGGCATTTTACATTTTATTGTCATTAAAAATATAATATAATGACAGTTGTATAAAATGCGATAATAATATAACATTTAGTGGCATTTCATTAATAAAAGACAAATACAATTACGACACTTGATTGAAAATATCTGCATGCATAAAATTGAAAGACATGTATGTAGTGCCACTATTTTCTTGAGAAATAATGGCACTTATATTTACTTTAAGTGTCACTTAAAAAAATATCATGAAGTATTAGTGGCATTAACTTAATAATGGTATTTATAACCTAGTCACATAGAAAAACTGTATAGTGATAGTTATAAAAATACAACTTATAGTTACTTTTGGTGTCATTTAAAAAAATGTCATGAAATATTAATGGCATTAACTTAATATTAGCATTTGTAACCCAATGACACAGAAAAACTATATAGTGATAGTTATAAAAATGTCACTATACAATAATATTTAATTACATTTGTTTAATAAGTGACATATACAATAGTGATATTTAATTAAACATGACAACATAAATTTGTTTTAAAGGTACTTAGCTAGTGATAGTAATTGTTGGAGGAGTACTACTAAATTTGAAAAAAATATATATACAAAATATTTAGTGAAAATAACATTATTTCATTTTATAGTTTAGTTTGGTAAATTTAATAAATTTAAATAAATATGTGCCACTAATTATGTTTTCATATTTTTGAAAAGTATCAAAATTAAACATATTTGTCAATTTTTTCTCTTCACATGTACATTATAACTTTACTCTTTCTGTTTTCTCTATATATCTCCAATTATATTATTTCTTTCATCTTCATTTTTGGTCTATTTGAATTTTAAATGTATTATTTTTTAAAATGATTTGAAGTAAAAACAGTTAAATAACTAAGAAAATATATTTTCACATATAAATAAATAAATATTTAGTCCTGTTTAATCTCTAAATTTAATATTTGCTACATTCACTAGTTGATCATTTAAAATTTCTAACAGCCAATTATTTATTTACTTCCTTTCACCATTTAATCTTAGTTAGATTATAATATAATGGTTAAAAAAAAAAGAAATGTAAATTGAAAAGAGAAAAGTCAAAAAGCAATAAAGAAAAGATAAACACCAACCGCATCTCTTACCACACATTCCGTCCCAAACCCATAGCACATTCACGCTTCTGTTTTCGCAAATCCAATTCAACTCTTTGCATCAATTTTTCGCACAGCCAAGTTCAATTCCGTGGAATTAAGTGGGTAACTCTGTTTTACTACTATTTTCTATTTATAATATCTGAAGTTGATTTTCTATGCTTTTATTTTCTATTAGTTTTCAACTGGACTTTTTTTTTTTGTTCTTCTTTTTGGAGATTATTGAAGTTTGAATGTGTTTTGATTACAATCACTAGAATACGGAATAAGTATTTCCAAATCTATAGAAAGTTTTGTAATTAGGTGCTTGAATTGAAATATAATCCCAATATATTCTAAAATCAATAACTCTAATTTTAGCCTAGGTAGTTTGAAATTTTCGTGCAAACTTCCAAGAAAATGGTGCTAAGTGCTGTGAAAAGCTGTAGAAGTTCTAGGAGATATGTTGTGGGTATAATGCTATACAACTGGCACAATTCTGTGCAGTACAACGATTGCTACGAAGTGTATTGCTACTGCAAAGTTCACAAAAATGGGGGAAAAGGTTTGTAGTGACAAAGGGAATAATGGTTGTTGCTTTTTGGTGATATTTTTGTAGTTTGAATTTTTCATATCTTCATTCTACGGATAATATATTAAAATTTTTGCAAGTGCTGAAATTTTTAGAATTTATAGGAATTATTTGGAATTTTCATTAAATTTGGTTATATTCTTATGAAATTGACTAATATCTTTCACAAATAAGCCTTGATGTTCATTTCTTAGCTCAAATTTACATTCAAATTTTTGGATTGGATTGATTTGCAGGATTTTTATCTTATGAACTAGTATCAGACTGAGTTGCAAAACGAATAAAAATTGGATATAGCTAAAGGAACAAGTGATGGATAGATCTTGGATGAAACAATCAAGGGCAAGTGATGCCTACGATGTTGGAGTGAAGAAGTTTCTTGACTTTGCATTTTTGAGGAAAAAATTGTTTGTCCTTGCAAAAAGTGTAGACTACTATTTCCAATACCTTGAGAAGTTGCATACAAACATTTGTTAGTATTCGGTTTTCTGGATAACTATTCTACTTGGGTTTTCCATGGAGAAGTCAAATCCTCTTGCACACCTAGCAATGAGGTTCTAGCCCCTAACAATTTAAATATGGATATTGACATGGATAATTTATTACATGAGGCATTTACTTTTCCAAGTTCACAATGTCAAGATCAAAATGATATTCTTGTAGAATTAGATGACAAGCCACATGGAGATTTTGAAACATTTTATAGCTTTGTTGAGGATGCAAAAACAAAACTTTATCCTGGTTGTAAGAATTTTACAAAGCTTCCATTCATTGTTCGACTATTTCAGATCAAATGTCTTGGTGGATGGAGCAATAATTCTTTCATTTTGTTACTTGATTTGCCGAAGGCTATTCTTTCTAAAGGAGAAATATTGTCGAAGTTATTTTATGAAATGAAAAAGATAATTAAAAAGTTGGGCCTTGGTTATCAAAGAATACATGCATGCCCAAATGATTGCATATTGTATTGAAAAGAGTACCAAGATAAGACAGAGTGTCCTAAATGTCATACATCTAGATACATGAGGTTAGAACATCATTCAAGCAGTGCAGATTCTTTGCATATTGCAAATTCTAAGGTTCCTGCCAAGGTTTTGCGATATTTTCCATTAGCACCTCATTTATAGAGTATATTTATGCCTTCTAAAACTACTTCATTTAGGAGGTGACATGATGAAGAGCATATAAAAGATGGTTATATGAGGCATCCTTCAAATTCTCTAGCCTAGATGACCTTTGACCATACGAATTCAATATTCTCAATGGATCCTCGTAATGTTAGACTCGATTTAGTGTGTGATGAGATAAACCCTCTCAGAACTATGAGTACTACATCTAATATATGGCTTATTATTTTGATGGTATATAACTTGCCTCCTTGGATGTGCATGGACCTGATAACTCAATTTTGTCCATGATTATACCTGGACCTTGATCACCAGGTAATAATATTAACGTGTACCTATAGCCTTTGATAGAAGAATTGAAAACATTGTGGGACTATGGGGTTCAAACATTTGATATTTTGATGAAAACTAATTTTCAGATGTGTGCATCATTACTTTGGACAATCAGTGATCTTCTTGCACTTGCATACATTTCTGGGTGAAGCATGAAGGGAAAATATGGATGTATATATTGTCATAAAGAAATATACTCTGAATAGCTTAAACACGGATGAAAATTTTATTATATGGGCTATCGACGATTTTTGGACAAAAACAGGCTTTTTGAGATGAAAAGAATTCATTTAATGGTGAAAAAGAGAAAGGATCAGCACTAATACCCTTGGGTAGCTCTATGATATTGGAAATGGTAGAAGACTTTCATGCTGAATTTGGTAAAACCAGTGTCAATTCAAGATTTCCTTATAATTAGAAGAACAAAATCATATTCTTTGAGTTGCCATATTGGACGAAAAACCTAGTTCTTCATAATCTTGATGCTATGCATACTAAGAAGAATGTATGTGAAAGCATAATTGGAACATTGTTGAATTTAGGAGGAAAAACAAAGGATGGGTTAAATGCACGTTTGCATCTAGAGGGCATAGGTTTGAAGCCTAAACTTCATCCAAGAAAAGGTCCTAATGACGAAGTAGTGTTGCACCCTGTATGCTTCTCATTCAAGAGGGAAGAGAAAGCAATTTTTTGAAGTTTTTGAGAAGTATCAAAGTACCTGATGGTTATGGTTATGTTGCAAATATAAATCTAGGTGTGTCAACATTAAAGATAAGAAAATATATGGTCTAAAAAGCCATGATTGTCATATCTTAATGCAATAACTACTTCCTTTGGTTATGAGAGATTTTGACCCCCCATGTCTACTCTTGTTTGATTGAGCTGAGCAATTTCTTTAGGGAGATTTATTCCAAACTAAAGAACCAATAGGATTTTATACGTCTATAACATGAGTTTTCCATCACTCAATGTAAATTAGAGTAGATATTTCCACCAACATTTTTTGATATTGTTTGTACATATACTAGTTCATTTGCCAAGAGAGGCAAGGCTTGTTGGTCCTATACAATATCAACATATATATTCAATTGAAAGGTATGTTGTAAGTCTATCATATTGAATTAAAGTGGTAAGATGACTAATTTATTTAATAGCACTCTTATCTATATTTTGTTTTCTCAAACTACATAACAACAGGTATCTTCTCAAATTAAAGTCATATGCGAGGAGTAGAAGTCATCCAGAAATTTGCATTGTTGAAGCATATTTGGTGGATGAATGTCTAACATTTTGCTCTCATTACATGGAGGGTGTAGAAATAAGGCTAAATCAGGTTTCTGGCAACAATGGTGATGGTGGTGTTATAGAAAATGTCTTGCCAATTTTTTTTATGCTTGGACAACCATTGGGAAAAGGACAAATAAAAAGTTTAGATGAAACTACAAGGACTAACGCACACAAATATGTTTTGTTGAATTGCCAAGCTATTAAGCCTTATAAAGAGTAAGTAAAATGATTTGCATTTATTATGTAATTTGTAGTTTAATTTATTGAATATGAGTCCTAACATACTTTATTTTTAGAGAACACTCAAAGCTTATTTATGAACAATATCCCAATTGAAGTGATTGGGACCGAGATAGCATCCATAATGAATAGTTTCAAGCATGGTTTAAAAATCATGTAAGTTTCTCAAACCAAACTCCTTGATATGATTTGTATATACAAAATATTGAAAAACATGCATTTGCTACGATTAAAATTAGGTTAACGTGCAATGTTTGCAAGACAATCAATTCTTTGAAGATTAACAATTTTGGCTCAAGGTCTTTCAAATGTTATCACATGGAATTCAAGCCTCTTTGCAAGATCATAATTGGCTGCTATTTAAATGACAAGTTTTTCTATTTCTTTTTGCTTATTATTTTTCCTTTTTTTTCTATCATTTGAACACATACTACTTCAGATATTTATTGTTGTTTTGTGCTGATGGATTTTAGAGTTTTGACTTTAGTGGTAATATGAATCATGGAGGAAACTTAATTTACAGGAAAGAGAAGATGGCTTTGCTTTGTGGAGACAAGATTCAATTAAATAACTGTCTTAATTTGTCATTTCGGGGGAATGAGGGGATTTGTCTTTCTTGATTTGTTGTGACACTGTGAGTGTCATGTTTGTTGGAGTGGTAATTTTGCTACTAAATTGGGGTATTCACATAAATATCGTTGTCTACAAAGTTAAATTACAAGACAAAAAAAATATAATGGACAAATTAAATTTATATTAAAGAATTATATGAGAATTACAATTTAGCAGAGAAAAATATAAATTTTCTAACAAAATTAATCCCCTAATTCTTCTCCCAATATATATAATATAAGGGTTTGAAGCTTGTTCTTGGATATATGGTATAATATCATTTAACTTGGTTAAAGGCATTATGAAATTTTTTTGAAACTCAAACCTTAACTTTGAGATCAAAGGACTTGATGACTTGATGATTTCATGCGTTGAAGAAGTATAGGACATTTACGGTAGCAATACATCGTCGCAGTAGAAACTTGAAGATTTGAGTTTTTAATTTGAGAATATGTGTGTATGTGAATATGTAAATATAAGAATATGTGAATATGAGAATTGGTGTGTATATGAGTTTCTAATCCCTTTATATAGGTGCTTAGTAGGAAACTCCGAAATAACTTGAATACATTCTCTTTGATGCACATATTAAAAGATAATATTAAACATTTTTGACTTGATTGGCCCATGTGCATGGATGCCACGTGTCCCAACTTGATTAGCTTAAGATTGCTAGGTTTCCAGACTTGATTTGATTGGCATGATATATCTTCATCTTGAGACTTGTTAACATTTGATTTGTATAAAAAAAATTAGAATATGAATTAAAATTAACTATTTATCATTTGGAATTAAATTTAATAAATTTCAATACATAAATAGAAAATTTTAAATTAATAACTAATATATTATTTACATGTGTCATTTTTCAATTACCCCAAAAATTAAGCCATCTACAAATGCTCCCTCGTGACTTGTTCATGAACGATGTCTTCCAATACATTACTGAGTGAATAAGTCATAATATATATACATATAACATATGAGCTAGCTTTTAAAAAATATATACATATATATGCATTTAAATACACCAACATATTATATAACATATGAATTTTCAATATGTGTGTGTGTGTGTGTGAGTCACTTGGGAAACATATAGTTTCCAAATGTTGCAAATACAAAAGAAAGTTCTAATTATCACCCACACAACTAAGCAACTAATGGCACCTTAACAATTTGGTTCTTTGACCAAAGAATCCACTTCAAAACACGTTGACTTTATTATTTTTCCTAACATAATCTGTGGCCGATGCAAGATAAATTAAGCTCTTGTCCCACAAAAGAAAACTGACATGCACATAACTAACGCTAATGCATGCAAAGTTCTTTCTCTTGTGAGGTCTGATTTTGCTGAGAATCAGATTATACCTGGTAAGGTGAAGAGATTAATAAATTGGTTTGAACAAGGACTTAATCTTTTAGATATACTTATATTCAAACTTTTAAAACTATATAAACAAAATGCTGTCAGAGAGCTAAACCACTGGATAGAGTTGAAAATTGAGTTGGGAAATTGTTGTGAAATTCATCTACTTAATCAGAGACATCCTCTTCTTATTAATTCCTGCACATCAACTGTTTGAAGAAAGGCCTCATAGTGCTCATACAACTATTACTACTTCCATTCAATCGGCGGATTATTACAATTGAAAGAGAGTTGTTTGGACTTCTTTGGCATTCATCAACATAGAATGTTTTACTCCTCAAGGGCATTAACATATAGCAAATTCAAAATTTTTGAAAACTTCAAGTAAGTTATCAAATTGAGAAATGTTTCTATATCTTTGTATTTTTTTCTTCATCTATTCTCTTTTCTTTTGCAGGTTAAGAAACATAGCCTATTCCTAATCAACTCATGAGGATGTATATTGAAGATCACACATAACCATCTCCATGTATTATCATTGGATGTGACAAAAAAAACCTCAAAGTTAAAAGTACTAAATTGGTTATCCATAAATTGGCTAATGATGTTTTTCATTCTATACCTCAACCTCCTAGTAACTCCATGCATATCCAAGAATGCTCTGAGGAGGCAACTAGAGAAGTGATTGATCAATGTTCTAGCATTATATCTCATTCTATGATACTTCTCTTGAAGTCTTCTCTTCATGATGCCAAAGCTACCGGCTCAAAGTTTTCATTTGCAAGTTATCATCCCAACATTAATGGACGTTCATTAAGGATTCCCGCATCAATATTTGGCAAAGTATCTTTTCATGTAGGTTATTGGGAATAGACAGAGGATGTACTAGGCAATCATGCAAATGGTCTTTGTCAAGCTAAAATTTATGCAATAGTCCATGCCTCATTTTTTACATATGTTTGCCATAAGAACATCCTTCAAGCCTTTCTTGAGCTATGGTGTCCTTTCACGAATAGTTTGCATACTGCTACTAGTGAATTCTCAATTTCTCTATGGAATCTTTGTGTACTTGGTGGATTACCTATCCGTGGAGGTTTCTATAATGAAGCTATTCCTACTGTAAAGGAGTTACTTAGTGATGATAGACATAGCCCTTCTCTACCATGAAGATGCAAGTATCTATTCATGGCATATCATATGCTCTTAAAGGACTTTGATAGCATTCTTATTTTTGATTGGATTGACTTTTAGTTTAAAGGACCAATGAAATATGTGAAGCCCCCTTTGAGGTTTTCTCGAAAGAGGTCTACTGAGCCAACAATCTCTCACAATCCATGTGGAAGAATCGATGCATTACTTTTGCCTTGTGCCAAGGGATATGATAAGCTATTTATGATGGAGGTTGAAGAAAATGTTAGAGAGGAGACCTACTTAGCTACTTTTCTTTCATGTTGGTTATACAGTTTTGTTCTACCACATCGCAAAGCAAA
>JACGDI010005377.1:163723-230584 GCA_014898725.1 Jacaranda copaia
AAACTTACTTAAGCTCATGAGTAAAACTGGCTATCTTAATGAATCAAACTTGAAGCAATCAAAATTTCTTCCAATGATATGCTTGAGCTTGATAAATTATCTAGAATTACTCTACATATTTGATTGAACTTGGAAAGTAAGTCATCCAAATTTGTTCCAATGATATGATTGAACTTGGGAAGTCCTCAAAACTTATTTCAGTGATATGTTTGAACTTGGCAAGCCATCCAAACTTATTCCAGTGATGTGATTGAACCTTGGGAAGTAAGTTATCCAAGTTTGCTTTAATGATATGATTGAACTTGCGGAGCCATCCAAACAAACTTTTTCTTTTCTTTTAATGATATGACTGAACTTGGGAAATAACTCCCAAGCTGCTTATGTACCCCAACAAGGGAATTAAGTCATTACGTAGTTCAAAGTAAACATTTTTTTATGGGGGTGCCATTCACAGTTTATACTCATGCGGTCTAGGAGAATCCATTGCTTAACCTCCTTGGACTAGGTGGGATATTTTATTTTTTAATCACCTAAAATACCTTTAGTGGGAAAAGTCAGCAGTTTAACTACATGCACTACCTTTGGTGGTTATCGTACATAGTTTGTACTCATGCGGGTCAGGAGTAACATGTAGTTTAGTCTCGTATGTCAAGGAGAAAACTTCTTTATGGGTAATATTGCTTCAAAAACTTGCCATATATGGGGCTTATGCACAATCTATCTTTGTCCATAACTTGGAAACACCATTGGTGTAGACTTCTTTTATAACAAAGGGACCATCCCATTTTGACATGAATTTACTTCTCATTCATTAGGTAATGGTAATTGGCCTTTTTTACTGCCAACATAAAATCTCTAACTTGAAAAGATCGAGGAAAAACTTTCTTATTAAATGCCTTTGTCATATGTGCTTGATAACATTCAAGTTATTGTTGTGCTTTAAGTCATTTCTCATCTAATGCTTCCAATTTCTCAAGTTGAAGGTGAACATTATCTTCAGTAGTGAGTCCTTCTTGAATTGCTATACAAAATGACGGTATTTGACTTTTAAGAGGGAGAACAGCTTCAACCCCATAAACTAATGAATATGGAGTGGCTTAAGTAGTAGTTGATGAGTTGTCTGATATGCCTAAAGAGCTTCTCCAATTTTTTTGTGCTAATCCCTTTTAGATTTTGACACTACTTTCTTCAGTAGATTGCATAAAGTTTTATTGAATGCTTCTGCTAAATGATTTGCAGCCACATTGTACATTGAGGAATTATGTTGCCTGAATCTAAATTGTGTGCATATTTTGTCCATCAATTTATTGTAGAAAGGTTTTCTGTTATCAGTAATGATGTAACGTGGCACTCTATACCTAAAAATCAGATTACATCAATGAACTCCACAACAGTTTTTTTCTTTACTTTCTTGATGGGAATTGCCTCTGCCTATTTAAAAAAATAGTCTATAGCCGCCAATATGTAAGCATGACTAGCCGATGACTTAGAAGCAATAGAACCAACAACTCATTGGCCTTCATTGGTTGAAACTTTGAATAGTTAGGCGGTTGCATGATAGATCCTCAACAGAAACCCCCAAATTTTTCATGATAGATTTCGGCATGATATTGAAGGTAAATCCTCCATCAATGAGTATGCAATTAGCCTTTTAATCGTACATGAATCTTGAAACAAAAAGCAGCTTATTGTGAGGTTTTAACCCCAATAGCAAGTCCTCGTCTATAAAAGCAATGGCCATATAATAGGAAGTAGAATGTTGCTCTTCAGTTTCATTGGATATAGCAAGCACTGTTTCAACTCTTTCATCAAAGAATCCTATAGGAGAATAATCTTTCAAAGTCACTTGGCTCTTTTTGTAACCTACCAAAAAAATTTTCAACTTGCCATTTGTAGCTTTTATACTCTTTATCATCCTTGGTTGAAGGTGTCTAACCACATGTAAGACCTTTAATGCCAATGGACGAGATTGATTGACACATTTTCTTCTCCTTCTTTGGCCTATCGTAGGAATCCATTCGCTGTTATCTCTAGTTTCAGTAGTAGAACTTATTTCTAGCTTAGTTATTTCATCAATGAATTAAGTCTCCACTAGCATTAGATCTAAACTTTCAAAGTGAAGCATTGTTGATGCTCCCATGAGTGAAGATGAGAAAAAATTATCTTTCCTTGCAACATTTGTGGTATTTGCTACAATTATAGCATTAGCAAGGTTTGATCCAACAACATCTTCTGTATCAAGAATTATCTTTGCATCTTTTGCCAATGCCATGACCTTATCCTTGAAGATGAATATTTCTCTATTGGATGGCTAACAAATTGATGATACTTGCAACATTTTGGATCATTCACCTTTCCAACGTCTTCAGGATATTTTGGTTCTGGTAGTTTAATCAACTTTCTTGTCAATAATTCATCAAAGATGTGAGCAAAATCAGAATCTGGAAATAGATACTCATTCTCTTACATTTCTTTTAGTGTTTTCTTAACTATTAGAATGCATTGATCTTCAATTTTCTTAGCAACCTTTTTATCACATTTGAGAATTTTTATGGAGGCTGTTTTGTTCGCCATGGATTCCTCAGTAGCAATTTTAGCATATTTTTCACTATTATTTGAATATTTCTTTTCTTTCTTCTAGTCTTCAATAGGAATTCCAACCCCATGATGAGCAATGCTAAGCTCCATGTCATGGGCACGAGTGGCTAATTCCTAAAAATGCAAGGCTTGATTCCTTAAAGAATGTAGAGAAGTCCTTAGTGCATACCTTGAATACACATCTCTACTATAGACATCTTTGAGAGTCTATCCTTATAGTTCAGAATTAATGCATGTCAACGATTAATGTAGTCTACCACTGACTTGTTCTTCCATTGTTTTACATTGGTAATTTTAATCATGCTCACAGTCCGGTGCATATTATAAAAAAAATTAAAAAATTTGCTCTCTATTTGATCCTAGCTATTGATGGATTCAGGTTCTAAGTCGATGTACTAGTCAAAGGCATTGCCTTTCAATGAGCGCATGAACTGTTTCACAAGAAGATCACCATAAGTCTCTGCATTATTACATGTCTCTATGAAATGGGCTATATGTTGTTTTAGATTTTCCTTCCCATCAAACTATTGGCATTTTGGTGCTTGATATCTTATTGGCATTCTTAGCGTGTCAATCCTCTTTGTGTAGGTCTTTGAATACACAATAGAACTTTGAAAATGCATGCCATACTGAGCTCTAATAGTATTGGTGATCATGTTCTACAATTGTTGAATAGACAATGTAGCAATAGAAGTTGTAGAATGGTTGATCTTTGGATCAGTTTCTTGCTTGTAAGGTATCTCTTCAACTTGTTTCTGCACCATTGTATGGCTAAGGGAAGGTTGATGGTTGCAGCTAAATCCTCCAAGATAAGAGTATTCTTGCTTGTTCATGAGTTGTGTAATTTGTAAATCTTTTTCTTTCACAATCTTTTGGAGGTTAGCTATCGCTTGAGCCATCCAAGCAAGTTGCTCATCCATTGTTGCCACTCTAGTCACTGTAGCTAGTAGTTTGGCAAAAGACAATACCTTAGGATTCGTTTCTCTTGGACTTCCAGAGTTATAATCATTAGATCAAATGAAATCAGTATTTTTGCCCCCAATTATAAGTTGATTGACAGATTTAGTAGTAGGGTCAGCAGCATCTTTCCTGGCTAAGGCAAGTTGGTTCCTTTTTGGTGCTAGTAAGTGTTTGCAAATATCTTCAAAATTCGAATGGGAGAAAAAAACGTGGGGTCCCACTGGGTGTGTTAGAAATTTGTTCACATAAATTTTATTGTCTACAAAATTAAATCACAAGATAAAGAAAAATAATGGATAAATTAAATTTATATTAAAGAATAACATGAGAATTACGATTTATTAGAAAAAAAATATAAATTCCCTAACAAAACTAATCCTCTGATTCTTCTCCCAATAAATATAATCTAAGGACTTGAAGCTTGTTCTTAGATATATGGTGTAGTATCCTTTGACTTGGTAAAGGACACTATGAAATTTTTTTGAAATTTGAATCTCGACTTCAAGATCAAAGGATTTGATGATTTGATACTTTGAAGAGGTATATGACCTTTGCGATTGCAATACGCCATCACAATAGAAACTTGAAAACTTGAGCCTTTAACTTGAGAATATGTTTATATGTGAATATGTAAATATGAGAATATGTGAATATGAGAATATGTGTATATGGGTCTCTAATCATCCTTTTATATAGCTTAGTAGAAGACTCCGAAATGACTTGAACACATTCTCTTTGATGCACATATTAAAAGATAATATCAAACATTTTTTACTTGATTAAACCACCTACATGGATGCCACATGTCCCAACTTGATTAGCTTGAGATTGCTAGGCTACTAGACTTAATTTGATTGGCATGATACATCTTCATCTTAACACTTGTCAATATTTGATTTGTATAAAAAAAGTTAGAATATTAATTAAAATTAACTATTTATCATTTGAAATTAAATTTAATAAATTTCAATACATAAATAGAAAATTTTAAATTAATAACTGATATATTATTTACACGCCATTTTTCAATTGATCCAAAAATTAAGCTATCTACATGGGGATATTGTTTCTATAATCAATTTGCTATTTTGAGGACTCAATCAATGGATCCTTGCCTTCAAATCTACCACATTCTTGCTGGTGTGGAGTCTCAAAATTTAAGTCAATTAAGGGGGTCAAAATTGGGTTGCAAAATGGATCCGAGTCAAATGTTTTTTTGGAATTTTAACATACAAACCGAGTTTTCAGTTTCCTTTTCCCTTTTTTGTCTTTTGTTAATTTTGTTTATAATTGGAAACTTTAAACAATTTGATCATTAATTCTGTGCAACAGTGCAACTTACATGCCAACATTCCTTTTGATGCTTTCTAAAGAATATTAGTACAAATCAATTAATAAGTATTAGATTTATCTTTCCTTAAAACTCAACCATCTAGCATGGTAATATGAAAAATTCTCTAAACATTGAAAAATATTAGAGGGAGATCACTCAAATTTTTAGAGAGTGATAAAAAAAAAAAAAATTGGAGGGAAGACAATAATCTAGGCCTTTTTAAGAAAATCATTGGGTTTTTGTTTCACCCTCAAACTCATAGTTCATCAACTATTTTCTAAAGGTATGTATATTTCATTTCATAGTTATGTTATTAGTTTTTATTTTTTTAAATTTATTCTTTCCTCCAATCTACCTCAACAAGCTTCAACTATGGTTGATTTCAACAAAATTCCAAAGTTAAAAACTTACATCCAGCCTCCTTACTCATATTTTATAGATTTAAATGGATCCGTACATGGAATTTTGTTTAAATGAGAATGCAAGAAGTGAATAAGAAACGAAACTGGATGTTGATCGTGTTATGAATATAGGTATAAGTACTTTATATATTAGATTATGTTGTTTTATGAATAGAAAATTATTTTTATTTTTGATTATTTTATTTTACAATTAGCAAGTAATTTTATAGTGGATATTTTGATGGAAAGAATTGACAATGAAATAATTATATATGGATGTTAATTGTGCATGCTATGTTGAAAGAAATAAATAGTTAATAAAATGGTTATATATATATATATATATATGATATTATACACTTTGAATTTGTTTGAGGGTTCATGGTTTCTAGTGGGCATTTTAAAATTATATGTAGTGTTAGAAGGGTAGGGGTCATTTGGGTAATATGAAATTGGACAATGGAACCTCAAGCTTGCTAGAGTGGTAATTTTGCTACTGAAATGGGGATATTGTTTCTATATTTGATTTGTTGTTTTGAGGACTCAATTAATGGATCCTTGCCTTTAAATCTACCACATTCTTATTGGAGTGGGGTCTCGAAATTGGACAATGTAAAAATTATATATAGTGTTAGAAGGGTAGGGGTCACATGGGTGCTACTTCTTAATTTCAAATATAACTACTTGTTATATTTGCCAAATGGTTTAGTTTATATATGATGTTATACTACTGCTACGAAATCCTATTGCCACTACTGTTTCACTTCACTTGACATATTTGTAATATGATAACAAAAATGTGTCGGAAACCTAGTCCTATTATTTTCTTGCATTGCTTTCTCCCTTCTAGTCTCTTCTTGGGGAGTAAGAATTTTGTTTATGTAGAATCTCTCTGTAAACTATCATAATATAATATCAATATCCTTTATAAATGTTATATATTTTAACACTAAGTTTTTTCAGATGCAAGAGGTGTTAAAACAATGTAGAGGTTTTACTCAATGCCATAGTATTTGGGGTAAATGTGAAAGTGAAGAACCACTAAGAGTTACTTTCAATGAATTTGGGCAACTAGATGATGAAAATGCAACAAAATTGTCCAATTTTGTTGGGACTTTGATAAGAGATGGAAAAAATGCACCATTCACTTAATTAAGCTAAAATAAAGTTTCTCAAGAGTATAAGGAGAGAATGTGGAAAATCCTATAGGTGATATACTTTGTTATTTTTAAACCTTTATATATTAACTCAATTATAAATTTATATATATTATTATTTTGTTGCCAAATTATTGTTCTTTTAATTATACATGCTAATTCAATATGTGTGGCAGACCAAGTTTGATCTTCATGATTCCTGTAAGATTTGGACAATGCATAGATTCAATAAAAAATTAAGATACTAGAGGAACCAATTGAAGAAAAAGTATTATAGTAAGGATTTGACCTTTGAGGATCAAATGAAGTTCAAAGTTCCTATGGTGTATGAGGAGCACTTTGGATACCTAGTCAAGTATTGGTCTACTAATCATGCACAAAAAGTAAGCAAGAGAAATCAAATTAGTCATACACTTCGTGTCCACAATCATACGATGGGTGCAAAAAGTTTTGCTAGAGTTAGAAGAGAGGAGGTTAACCTTTTTCCCTATATCTCTTTAGATTAATTTTTAGTTTTCATGACTTATTTGCCAGAGATGCAACTTTAATTCTATGCTATACATGCTTTACTGCAGAAAAAGCAACTTGGGCATGTTCCTACTTGAGCAGAATTATTTCGGCTTTGTTTCACAAACAAAGATGGCACCTAGAGTGAGCTTATGAAAAATGCAATTGTAAATTCCTAATAATATTTTTAAATGTATGATATAAGTTTTATGAATGATTGATGTATACTCATATTTGGAATTTGGTTGTAGGTCTAAATGAATGAGAAGGAACAAGAAGGTTGTAGGTCTAAATGAATGAGAAGGAACAAGAAGATTCCAATGGGTCACATGGAGATACATCTAGGAATGACTCATATGCACAAGTAATGGGTAAAGAAAAAAGTAGGTAAGTTCGAATGTACGGTGCTACAGTTTGTCCCTCAATTGTGTATAATGATATCTCTAGTCGTGGAGCAAATCAGAATATAATTATCAAATCTTTACAATAGCATAACCAGAAGCTAAGGGATGAACTTGATCAGTTAAAATCTCAATATATTCAAGTGCCACGTCATGTAAATTCTGTTGATGATGCCACACAGGTTGCAATATTTTCTTATAGTTAAGGGTCAATCATGTGTTTTACTAGCTTTAATTTGTTGTTAATAAAGTTTAAATTTTTTTTGTAGGCCCCTGACAATTTGTCTCCAATTTTGCAAGTCACAAGGCAGAATGATTGGTCCTTATCATTTTTTGATATTTTGGGTAGTCTTAGTAACAACATTTAGGCGAAACTAAATATATGCAATTTGATATTGAATTGATAAGAATTTTTATTTTTGCTTTTTATTTTTCATTATAACAGGATTATTAAGGTTTCTTATATTTTAAATATGCATTGGTTTAAAATTTTTCTTTACAAATTTTCTCTGCTAATTCATTTATATTTGCACTTGTGGTTATATTTTATACTTTATATGTCATTATATGTTGCTCCTCCTCACCGATTACTCTTAGTCTAGAAATTGTTGTATTTGCTTTTTTCTTTTTTCTTTTTATTTTTTAGGTTGGTGATATAGTGTGTTTGAAGAGTATATTAAAAAAAATGACAAGTAGAAGTGTAAGAAAAAAGTACTTTTTTATGACATTTTTAAATGCTATAATTTATGTATGTTGTGTTATTTCAAAGTGCCAACAAAAATAAATTTTATAGCATTTTAAAATGCCATTAATGTACTATTTTGTGGCATATTAATATGTCATTTAAAAAAATTTGTGGCATTTTATTACATCATTTATTATAATTATGGTGGCATGAGAATACATCACTAAAAGAAACTTTTTATGACATTTTAATATGTTATTTATTATATTTTTTTATGGCATGTTATTATGTCATTTCATAAAACTTTAGTGAATTTTATTATGCTACTATATGTGAATCTTGTGACATAGCTTGTCATTTTTTAAATAAATTGTGGCATTTAGATATGTCAGTTAATACATTTCTTCTGACATTGTAATATGTCATTTATTTTATTTCTTGTTGTATTTTCTTAATGTCATAAAAGGGTAAAATAGTGGTATTTTTATCTTTAACTATAGCTACCCAGATGATACTTTTAAAAAATGCTATTATATGTAAATATGTTACTATAATATTATTTAAGTGAGACTTTTTAATGTCATTAACGTACCATTTTGTTGTAGTGTCGGGGCCTGTGGACTGGAATCATATCTGCAATTTTCGCGCAAACTCTTTTCCTGTCAATCATAACCATCCGCACTAATTGGGAGACAGAGGTAAAAGATACTTCATATTCACTTCTAATCCCACTTAAAGAATTGTTTTTAGAGATCAACTTTTTCTGAAAGTTTCGACTTTTTTTTGGGGGGTGGTGGGGTGGTGGGGTGGTGATGATGGTGGTGGTGGTGGTTATGTATAGGCGAGGAAGGCTTCTGTTAGAGTTTTTGACTAAACAATCCCAGTTGTGGCATAATCAGTGCCCAGAAGGCAGAAGCAACTACATTTACTTATTGATGGCTGGAATTAATGCGTTGTGCTTTGACATGTTATTTGTAGCAGAACTAATGGAAGTGCTGCGATTCAAAAATAATCATATCTAAAAATAATAAAAATTCTATTGAAATATCTCCCCCTCTTTATCCTTGAGGTGATTACTTATTTATACATGTTATTGGTGGCTATTCAATTCTACCATTCAATTCCTCTATTATAATATGTTTAATTACAATACAAATGCACATTTAATATCCCATAATGGGTGTATGAGAAGAAAAATTATACTGATATTATTTATATTGACATTATTATAGTATTTACTACAAATAATAAATTGATGGGTGAGGGGGCGCTTAATAGATTAATTATCAATTTCAAAGCTTAAAATAACTGCTGTATCAGGGAGGAAGACAAAGAGCAGCGGTAGCCAGCCGCCACAGCACGCACGAGCACTCTATGCAATATATTTAATTTTCTCAATATAAAACCTTTGTATTGTAATTGTTCAAGTTTATAGTTAAATCTTGAATAATTTTATGCATAACCGCTGCCTTAGTATCAGTTTTTTTGTTGACATACCACTATACTAGTTCTCTTTGTACTTAATTACTCCGGCTGAAATTATAATCCTAATTTGGGTTGGTTAAAAATGATTTTAAATTTATGTCATTTCCAATAGTCGTTTAATGTTAGCATTCTGGTTTTAAATTGGGAGAGTGATCTTTGGTGGAAAAAGAAAAAGAAATAGGACAAAACATTTATTCTAAGATATTAATTCTTATTCTAAAACATATCCAAGGAAATAGAAAAATAAAAACAAAATATTTGGGAATTGTGCTGCCGAACTGCTGCTTGAACAAATATTATTTTGCTTGATTATTTCATTATATTTTTATTTCATATTAAACTAATTAAAACACTTAAAATATTATTCTAATTATAAAAACTTATGATAATATTGTTATAATTATATAATTTTAGTTCAACTTAAAAGATGTACTGCTAATTATATTTACATATTTCAATTAAATTTTTAACTTATTGCAATTTCATTAACTATTACAAATCTACAATCATCATGTGTTGTACACATTATACAATGTTACATTTAATCTAATGAATGCTAATTTTTTTAAACTTTCTTATATAATACCTTCACTATTGTGTTCTCTCATATTTCATATGTCTGATTATTTTTTGCAGGATATAATTACAATGATGAAATAATATACAAAAAAATATAAAAAATTAAAAGATTTGTTGAAAATAATTTAGGGAACCGACCATTGAACTACTTGAAAGCTTTCTTTTGGCAAATAGTTTTTATCATCATAAATAATTAAAACGATTAATATTGCCACTATATTATCATAAAACTTTAATTTTTAAATCTCTTTGTATCTTATTTTCCTTAATTTTTTTTTTACTTAACTTTGTATTCTATCTCAAAATTTTATTATAATCATTCCTCTCATAAAAAACTCTAATTTTGAAATTCAAGTATCTCAAATTTTCAAAACAATTAAGATTGCCACGATATATTTTTAGTATCACCAACAATATATTTCGAACGGAATAAAAAAATTTCAAATTCATGAACCCGACAGTTTTGTACTCGACCCTCAAATCCCACTCGAATACAAACAAATGAATTCAAACCGACAATCCATAAAAATGTGCCCCACCCGTAGCGTAGGTCAATAAAAGTGGCTGTCGGAGTGGCAGCTGCACGATCTTGTCACGTGTGAGGACGCAAGGAAGGCCAACCTCCACTTCCATCCCCTCGCGATTTCATATTAAATTTTCAAATATAATGCAGCAATGAATGAACAAAAAAATGAATTATATCCTTACAGATTTTGGTTCATACTTCAATTAATGCATACCATAAACATTATTGAAATACTTATCATGCATTATAATTTTCAATTCGTTTTCCTACCTATCGAATTCTCCCAAATTAACCAATCAAAAATTGCCAAAATGAGGTCAAAATTTGTTTATTTATCATTGGACTCAACCAAATTTAAGTTTTTAAATTTCAATGGTGATACATTCCTAATATACTCTAAGGTATAGTACTTAAACAATTTTTAAAAGATGTATAAAGTATTGATGTGGGTTCGGGAGTGATCTTTCGATCTAAAGTCAATTCAAGTCAAAGGTCTTTCGAATGTTATTGAGATTTAAAAGCTTGATATCAAATATATGTCATTAGGAGCCATCGAGATAGATTCTAACAAGACCATCCAATGCTGAAGTCAGTATTTGGACAAAAAAGGAGATGAAAGAACAATATAGAGAGATCATGTGAAAGTAGAGGGTGTGCATGCTATAGAAATGGAGTAAAATGAGATATTTATACTAGTGCCTCATTTCAAATGAGGCAACTGAAGTAGCATGATTTAGATGCTTCCTACCAAGTTGGGTTAAGGGTCAAGATTGATCCTGGTCGCGATCGGGTTGAGAAACCCAGTGCAACCTGGAGTCGACTCATTCAAGTATTTTGTTGGGTAATATTAGTATTATTGGACTAATTTATCTTGTGTGGGCCAAATATATATTGTAGAATAGTCTTCATGTATTTGAACTATTTGACTTAAGCATGGGCTAAAATAATATTTTTAAGTTGACCTATCAAGTATTAAGGTGGGCCATCAATTGTAATAATATAACTACCAAATCCTAATACTATAAATACCGCCATCAATGAGAGAAAATAGCATGGAGGAGTTTCATAATTTGGGTGAATTCTCTAAACAAATGCATCACGAGTTAATGACCCACAACATTCACCATCAAACCACAAAATTCCTAGTGCCATGTGGCCCAATTGAGGGAGGAGATTGGTTGAGACAACAGAGAATAACTACCACTCCCATCCTTGAAGAGACCGCCTATGGTTCCCCCGTTATCCCAAATTCGACCAACATCCCAAAATCAGCCACCGAAAGGCCCTGTCCTATAATTGATGTAAGAAAGCCCTGTTGGCCTTGGTGGAAGATGCCTCGCTCAAACTGAGGGAAAGCTATTGCCCAATATGCTGTATGTAGAGCACCCTTAGATGGAGCCCCCTCTGTTCTCTTATAAAAGCCGACATAGAGCAAATGGAGCCAAGGCCAAATTAATGAGAGATAAAAGAGTCACAACACCTATAGTCTTATCAAATGGAAATTTCCAAAGCCAATAAGGGTAGAATAACAATCATTTTTCACAACTCGAGCTCTAACTCTACTCAAGCATGTTTTAGAAGTAGAAGCCCAACAATATATTAATTTTCAGAAAGGTCCTCAACTTTATCTCCGTGCAACATTAAAAATAGATTATCATCCGAGTTATACCTCAATTAATCCAATGTATTCTAATGAAATTGTATTACTTTAAAAATAATATTATCCCAATTCTTTAGCTTTGTTATTATTTTTTAAATATAAATCATATTATCATTTATATTTTACAAAAATATTTGTATAATGTAATGGAGTATAACTTGAGCTTTTAATTGTTCTATTTTTTAATTATAGTATAATTCTATTATTATTATTATTATTATTATTATTATTTCATAAAAATATTTTCATATTGTGGTTTGTCACAAAATTATAACTGAAATATATGAAATATTATAATATTTTACATCAAAAAATTTATTTAATATTGATGTACCATATTATTTTTATTCTAATGGAGATCATTTGGCATTTCTATTCAACTATTCAAAAAAAAAATGATAGTATTTAGAAAATTATAATATTTTATTTGTAAAAGCATAACAAATATTAGTTGTATATTTATATTTTTTACTTGATCTAATTAAGTGAATAGAGTTTTTGCTAATAAGCTTATATTGGCTAATATAAATTCAAATTATGTTGTATATAGGCTTACATTGTAACCTCCCAACAACGAGAATTGAGATTATTTACAAGTTTTAGTTTTATATTTGTATTTTTTGTTCAGTACAATATCTAAATATAACCTTAATCAAAGAAACCCAACAAGCTAGCAAATTGTGCAATAAGGTATGAAAGTTAAAAGTAAATAGATTAATGAAGTTCGAAGTTGATAAATCATTTGATTTTTAGGTGACACATCAGTTCTGCACGTGTAAATTTATATTTTTATAGTATTAATACTAATTATATTAATAAATAATAAAAATATTTAATTTTTTATATTACATAAATAAAGAATAGCTCATTTCACATTGAATGAAGTATTTTTTAAAATTAAATAAAAATTAAAAATATAATTGATAGTTTAAAATTTAGTGTAGTAGGATGTAAGTGTCTGTTTAAAGATTTTTTCTTTTGATTTTTAAAATAAATAATCTAGATCTAAATATTACTTTGCGGTCACTGATTAATTAATGGAATAGCACCATTATATGTGAGGTTCAAATTTTAAATTTGAATGAAACACTCTTATTCATGTGTCAAAAAAAGGATACTTAGTGAATCTTAATTCAGAACGAATTAAAAGTGCCAAAGACAAAAACTAAAATTTATTGATCATTGCATCATACATTGGACAATTCATATCAAATTTTCAAATTAGATCTACTTATTTTCAGGTTTTCTTTAGTTGGATCGAATATATTGACAATGTTTAGTTAATTAAGGATATAAAATAATTGAATACAGTATTAAGTTTGACTGTGATGAAATTAGAATTAAAATATCATTCACTAATGGGATAACTTTTATCTTTTTGTTTTTAGCATATTTGTAGGACGCTAAAGACTTTTCGTAAGCCCCCACAGAAATGAACGTTATGCCTTTACCGTGTTAATGGATTTTGGTCATTTATAAAGTTAATGGGCCAAGCCCACAATGTCAGCTCATCGAAAACAATTGATGTTTTCGATGTCAGCCTACACTGTTCTACGACAATCCTTGCTGCCCCACAATTGATGGAAGTGCATATAAATTGACTTAACTAATAGTTTTTATGCGAGTATAATCAAGTGAATTATAGATTACTATATTAATATAGCGGTGGACAATATGAGATAGAGTCCATGGGTTCAACCCAGTCCATATGATTTTGAATTAAGTTGGGTCTTAAAATTTTTGAAATGGATTCAGGTGAGTTGTGTGGAGGTGGGCTTTATTAAATCTAGATTAAAAATAGGCTTAAGTAGTTTTAAATGGGTTCCAAATGTGTCCATTTCAAAAATTAAATTAAAATTTAATATGCCTAAAAAATAATTTTGAATTGATAATCAAAAAGCTATTATATTATTTCTATTTTGTTTTTGTTAGCCTCAAACTTTTAAATTATTAATAATTTTAAAATTAAAATATACATTCTAGGCTATAAAAATATTAATAAATTAGTTGTCTAAAATTCTTTCAATGTATAAATTTCAGTGGATGAATAATATCTTTTAAAGTATGTGTGATATTAACTTGGATAGTAATATGGAGAAGTGAATTGAGCCCAATAGACCCAATAGTAATCGACCATGACAATAGGCCCATGACAATTGACCAAATCCAAGAACATAGTGGGCTGCAAGCTATCAACATCCATTCAGTCGACCGTAGTGTGGTTGAAACAGTATGATCAATAAGCCCTTGACCAAAATGGCCTCTAGACCTTAGGAAGCCCATATTCAACCAAAGTATGGCTAAGATACTCATAGCTGAAGAAAAATCTTGATCAAAGGAGGTCAACTGGAGAAGTAAGAAGTGTTCCCCCGTGACCAGTTATTGTCACATTCAATGCAACTCAACCACCATTCTACCATATTAAACACGCTGATTGACGGCATGCTTCTGCATTTATAAAGCATACCTTTATCGTACCACCAATATGCCTCCACATTGAATGCGAAGGTCTCATTCATATCCCAAAAGGAAGGAGGACACGCCATCTAGAGAAAGTTTTTAGGCAAGAAAAGGCCTAAAGGTCCTCAAACAAAGACAAAAACCTTTACTACATGGTCAAGGACATTATAGACATTTTAAACTCTCGCAAGAGACTATAAATAGTCCATCGCAACCCCTCGTAGAAGTAGGTTCAATATAACTTTGGCTGTCACTCAGCCGCTCCATATTCTAGTTGAACTATTCTAACTCGGATTGCCTTAGCCAAGAGCCTCCACGGCTTGGGTTGATTGGTTGTAGGACTCGACTCCCTCCCATCCAAATGCTCACATATAGTACACTTTTTGGTCTACTATAGTGGACCAGAGCCCAATCCACTTACATTCAAAATCAACCATCATCATATAGAATAATATATCCAATCTAACACTCGAAAAGCATAATCATTTCTGTCTACAAAATGTGAAATTTTTAAATATGAAATTGATCAATGGAATGCAATTTTTCCTAAAAGAACTCTATTGCATTTGGTCATAATTTCATACTTCATAATAAACATAATCATAAATATGAACATCATAATGAACCTACCTATGATAATAACAAGATACGGACACAGTATTTGAGATGAAGTTTAGGAAACCTAAATTACACTTAAAAAACTTATGATTTGTACAATTTGTTCAAGGAATTTCGATACCCATGGGAACCTTCTTTGGAAACCTTGATTCATCATTTTCAGTAATGCTTCTTGTATAGGTCAATCAGTGGGAACCTCAAACTCAACTAAATTAAAATATTTACGGACAAATCTAATTAATATTTGTTAAATTCAAACTTGATTTCAAAATTATTTAAAATAACATAATGGAATATTTGATTAGAGTTCTCAAAAAAATTGTTACCATGGGAAAAGTGGATGAAAGTTCTTGCTCAATGTCAAATCCAAGTATTTTTGTATTACTGCGGATGGATTAATTTAATCAGATAATGTGGAGATAGATCATCATTTTCTTTTAATGGAATGGATATATTATTATATACAACTACTCTAAAAGAGAATAGTAGTGATAAAGAATTAATCGATAGTGAAAATTATTATTAATAATATGTAATGATAATGTTCCAAAATTTTATTTCATATTTAATTCATTATCTTACTTTATTTTAGTTTATCTATTATTTCAATTAAAATTTTAGTGAGGCATGAAATATCATTTCAAATATACATATATATAAATATTATTAAATTATCTCAAGAAAAAATATTAATATTATATTAATACTAGAATATGAACTATTGAGTTTTAAGAATTAATAATAAAGATATTAGATTTATTATAGGATTATCTTATTCTTAGAGATTAATAATTAGACTTCCAGTTAAAGCAGACTACCTATCCTATACAAAATATTAGACCTACATCTTAAAACCCTAATCTCGTGAGTGTGTCATCTCAAAATAGAGATACATTTTTCAATCTTTTCCCCAAAAAACTCAAATTTTATACCTTAAAAACCCCTTCCAATTCACCCAAAAGGTTCTACACCCTAAAAATCACATTTACCTACTCATTTTCTCACTCTACTTTTCATATCACTCATTTATTTATCAGTTTATCACTTTACTCGTTCATATATATATAAACATATATACATATATATAAAAATATTAAATTCTACTAGTTAAAAAAAATCTAAAACTTATGCTTACAATTTTAATTAAACTAATTGTAGAAAAATGAATTAAATTTAATTAAATATTATTTATGTTATTACTAAATAATTTATTTATTGAATAACATATTAAATTAATTAAATTTACTTATTAATTAAGTAATGCATTAGTTATATTTAATATTTAATGTGCTAATTAAATTTTATATTTATGTATTTAATAAATAAATTAAGATATTTTAATTTGATATAATAAATAAATTAATCTTCTTCAAAAAGCATTCTTCATTAAATATTAATCTTCACATTTATTTAAAATTATAATAAAATTTTTGATTATAGGTGATACTTATGCAATAATCTATTAAGTTTAATAAATTAATATTAATTTGCTTAAAGTAATTGTTGAGAGAATTAATTAAATTTAAGTAAAATTATTTGATTATTACTAAATAATTTATTTACTAAATAATATATATTAATTAAATAGTGAGTTAAACTAATTAAATAACTTATTAAATTAATTAAACTAATTTGTTTAAATAATTTGTTATTTATATATTAATTATATTTCATATTTTACTTATAATTAAATATTACGTTTATTTATGTAATAAATAATTTAAGATTATGTATTTTCGTATAACATAATATACTTTATTTTTTTTAGTTTGATGAATTGTTATTAAGTCTTGTATATATAAATTATTAAAAATTTATCTATTTAAATAGATAACTATGTTTATTTATACATAAATTGTAAGTAATAAATATTTGAATAATTATATTTTAATTAATAAATAGTAATTAGTTTATAATTAATGTATAGTAATTAAATTTTTTTATAAGTCGATATTAACAATTATGATATAAGCTTTTTTTTATAATTAAAATATAATTGTGATTTCATTAATAATTAATATTTATTAATATATATTTTATTTCAAATAATACATCATTTACTAATGTTAAATTCATAACAATATAAATTTCAAAATAAATAATCAATTAAATTAAATACACTCATATTTTAATTTTTACAAATATATATATGCACACTTACACATCATCCAACTTTTAAAATACATACATATAATATATATATAAAAAATCATTTTTATCTTATAAACTTAACAAAAAAGGAATTGATTTGACATTTACAGTAAAATTTATTTTTTCTCAAAATAAAAACAAAAAACTCATTCTAAAATAATTTTTTATATTTTTTTAAAATAAAAAGAAATACATAGTGCATTTTTCAAATTTTCTTCTATAAATCCATTCTTTCAAAAAATTTTTTGAAAAATGACCAAAACATAGAACAACACAGTGCCGACTTCCTACGCAGAACTCCCAATTCTGCATTTTCCCCTCATCACAATCCGATGCGCAAATGTAGAAAAGGGTGTAAAGCTTTATCTTTGCAGAGAGCCAAATACTTTTCATTCCCATGACTCTTGTAAGGAGAGTCCCATCTTCTTCCGCAGCAGCAATTCAATCAAGAAAAACCAAATCTTTTGGCCTCAAACCAGTTTTTACCATCCACAGTGCAGCAAATTCACAAAAGACATCACCTTTCACAAAAAAAGCATTCAATTGAGAGGTACCAAAGGGACAGCTGGATGTACAAGGACCAACAGCCGCCTTATTCCTCCTCCTCGTGCCCACTTCCCCCGATCAACAAATTATTAGGGGCTGTGATATAGCTTCGCAGCTTTCAGAGTTAAGGGAACTACTTGAAGTTTTGAGAGAAAAGAGAGAAAATGGAAATGAGGTTCAGAAAATTGGGCCTGAAATTGTGTTCTGGGTGGGTACATGGCCCGGGAACCGTAGTTGCTGATGCTGACAGCCTTGCTTGTGAGTGCTGATCTCTTATTGTACGATAGGTTAGTATCTAATGATGTGTTGAATTGGTGGGACCTGATGCTAGGCTTCTGTATGTTGGCAAGTAATGTGAGTGTCGATTTGGTGAGGAGGTATAATCCGACGGTGAATTTCAGTGCAGGCAGAGGTTAGCTGACTCATGGACCTTGTCGTGAATAGTTTATATGGCAACAAGGAGGTGTTTCTTCGGGAACTTGCCAGCAATGCAAGTGATTGTCTTCGTACTACAGCACAAAGTGGAACTGCTAAGTTGAAGGATAGCAAGGATGCTAGTGCGGACAGCAGTTTAATTGGTCAGTTTGATCATTGGTGTGGGATTTTATTCAGCCTTCCTTGTTTCTGAGAGGGTTGAAGTCTTAACAAAGAGCCTCAAATCTGATAAAATAATATGTATGGGAAAGAGAAGCCAACTCTAGTTTCTGTATCACCCGAGAAGAGACCGATCCTGCTAAGCTCATTTCCAGGGGAACCCGTCTCACCCTTTATCTTAAGCATGATGACAAAGGTTCTGCGCATCCAGTGGAGAAAAAAGGGGTGGGCCGTTTAGGTAAAATTCAAGACTTGTATTTGCTTCGTAATGTGTTGCATTATTTGGGTGACACATAGATTGTTGATTTTACCTTGAAATTTGAGTTAAATTGACAAAGAATGAAAGAAAAATGGAGCGAAAGAGGGCAAGGGCCGAAAAACACATGTACTAAGCAGTAACTTGTGGTGAACAGTAACTTTGCATCGGGATGCAAGTTTTTTGCACGCCAACACAAAGTTTTTGTCCAATTTTTTGTAGCAGCACGCAAAGGACAAAAAGTTTGCGTTGGGGCATAAGGTTTGTGCGCTCCAGTGTATGAGACGTTAATTTTTGCACTAGGGCGCAAATTATGTGAGCCACAACGCACGACACAAGTTGACTTCGATTAGGACTCTACTTGTCAAATATAAATATATGTTTTCTTCCGAAATTTAACATGAGACACATATACGAGGGTTTCTAACCGCTTTTACGATAGTTTTTCAAGACAGAGTATAGAACGAGGGTGTTAGGTGTTCTCGTGAGATTTGTGGGATTCAAGTTTGTACTTACATTTTGATTTGAGATCAATAAAATTCTTTTTTCTTTGTCAGGTGGATTAGCCAGATCATTGAACGACGTTAAATCTTGTTGTCAAAATTACATTAAATTTTCTTTACTATTATTTTATAGTTAGGATTTGATTATTCCAAGTCACAACAAATTGATATCGAGAGTCAAGATTGATCAGATGGTAGCCATGAAGTATGAGGTAGAGAAATTCAATGGGAAGAATGATTTTGGGCTATGAAAGATGAAGGTCTACGCTTTACTATGTCAACAAGGTTTATAGAGAGCGTTAAAAAGCATAGATTGCTTGCCAAAAATGCTGATAGATGAAGAGAATGATGAGTTTATGGCAAAGGCTTACGGTCCTCTAGCGTTATCATTGGCAGATAACGTACTGAGAGAGGTCGCCATGGAAAGTACGCTAGTGGGAATATGGTTAAAGCTGGAGAGTCTATATATGACAAAGTCTCTGACAAATTGATTGTATTTGAAATAGTGATTATACACGTTGAGGATGGAGGAAGGTATATCTATTACTCAGCATATTGATTATTTCAATAAAGTAATTCTGGATCTCGCTAATATAGATGATAAAATTGAAGATGAAGATCAAGCGTTGATTCTCTTGTATTCACTACCTAAATCTTTTGAGCATTTGGTCACTACATTGCTGTATGGATGAGATATGATTTCAATAAAGGATGTGAAGGCTTCATTGAATTCCAACGAGTTGAGAAAATATATCCTAGGTAGTAATAATGGTGAAAATAGGGAAGGATTGATGGCAAAAAGGAGATTGAGAGAAAGAGAAAGGAGTAGAAGCTGATTGAAGCCCCGAACTAAGCCTAGAAATGGCGACAAGTATTTTAGGTGCAGTGGAAAGGGGCACTGAAAACGAAATTGTCTGGAATGAGGAAAGGCGAAAGATGTAGGTGAAACTTTTGATTAAATATGGGATAATGTTGCAAGAATTATTGAAAATGAGTCTGATGGTAGGCTTGTTCTCAATGTTATCGAAAGCTTACTAAGCTCTGAATAGATTTTGGATAGTGGCTGCTCTTACCACATGTGCCCACATGAAGATTAGTTTATCACTTATCAAAATACGATGGTGATAAAGTGCTTATGAAAAATGATGCTTCATGCAAAGTTGCAAGAATTGGTTCAATAAGTATCAAAATACACGATGGCATAGTAAGGAGCCTAACAGATATAAATCATGTTGCAGATCTGAAGAAAAATTTGATTTCACTGGGTACACTGGATAAGAATTGTTGTGAGTACAAAGCTTAAGATAAAGTTCTTTAGGTTTCCAAAGATGCACTGCTTATCATGAAGGGAGACGAAAGGAACAGCCTTTAGATCTTATAAGGTAGCACAATTTCTAGTAATACAGCAATTTCTTCATTAGTTAATGATACTATGAGACTGTGGCATTTGTGGCTTGGGCATATGAGTTAGAAGGGGATGTCAGAACTGAGCAAATATGGCTTACTTGGTCGAGAAAAGATTGGAGAGCTAGATTTCTATGAGCAGTGTGTGCTTGGCAAGCAACACAGGGTAAAATTCGACAATGCGATTCACAGGACCAAGGGTGCCTTGGATTACAATCACTCAGATCTTTGGGGGCCATCTCAGATTTCTTCAAAGGGAGGAACTAGGAATATGCTGACATTCATAGATGACTTCTCATGGAGAGTATAGGTATACATGCTGAAGCATCAGGATGAGGTAATTGTCAATTTCAAGCAATTGAAAACTTTAATTGAGAAGCAAATAGGAAAGAAAATCAAGCGCTTGAGAACTAACAATGGATTGAAGTTTTGTAATAAGGAATTTTAGGAATTTTGCGAGAAGGAAGGAATTGTGAGGCATTGCACAATTGTACACACACCACAGTAGAATGGAGTTGCGGAACAGATGAATAGAACTATCATGAAGAGGGCTAGATATATGCTCATGAATGCCAGATTGTCTAAGGATTTTTGGGCAAAAGCAATCATTACTGCTTGTTACTTGGTGAATAGGTCACCATCAACTATTTTGGACTACAAGACACTAATGAAAGTTTGGTTTGAGTCTCTTACTGATTACTCAAATCTGAGAGTGTTTGGGTGCCCGACCTATGCTCATGTTCGTGATGGAAAGCTTGAGTCAAGGACTAGGAAGTGCATATTCCTAGACTATGCAGATAGAGTAAAGGATTATCATTTATGGTGTAATAATAACAAAAACTCCAGGATGATTATCAGCAGGGACGTGACTTTTGATGAGTCTGTGATGATGAAGAAAGTGGAGCAGTCTAAAAGCAATCAATAGGGCATTAAAGAGAAGGTAGAGTTTGAACTTGACACTCCACAAGTTTCAAAGGGGAAACAGAAGGTGGTAGATAAAGCTGGTGAGAGTGCATTATCACCTAACTAGCAGTAGGAAAACTATTCACTACAAAACTATCGTTTGGCTCACGATAGGGAAAGGAGGCAGATTAAACCACCACAGCGGCTTGCATATTCAGAACTAATAGCTTATACATTGAGTTCAGTCGAGGAGTTTGTAGGAGATGATCCAGTCTCATACAAAGAGGCAATTTTCAAGTTAAATTATGATATATAGGTTGTAGTTATGAGTAAAGAGATGGAGTCTCTACATAAGAATAGCATATGGGAGCTGTTTAATGTATCTAAAGTATAGAAGATTGTAGGTTGCAAATGGATCTACAAAAAGAAGGAAGGGATTCCTGGGGTTGAGGATGCTAGATACAAGGCGTATTTGATTGCTAAGGGTTTTACTCATAGAGAGGGAGTTGACTTCCATAAGGTGTTCTCTCTAGTTGTAAAGCATACTTTTATTCGTGTTTTACTTGCCATGGTTGCCCTGTTTGATATGGAGCTTGCGCAAATAGATGTGAAAACAACATTTCTGTATGGTAAGTTGGAGGAACAAATCTACATGAGTCAACTAGAAGGATTCATTATTTTTGAGAAACAAAATCAAGCATGTCTTTTGAAGAAATCTTTATATGGCTTGAAGTAGTCTCCCAGACAGTGGTATAAAAGGTTTGATGCATTTATCACCAAGATAGGATATACTAGAAGTAATTTTGATTGTTGTGTAAATTATAAAAAATGTAGTGATAGCCTTCTAGCATATTTGCTGTTGTATGTTAATGATATGTTGATAGCCTCTTGAAACATATATGAGATCAATATTTTAAAAGCTCAGTTAAGTGAATAATTTGAAATGAAGGATTTAGATAGTGCAAAGAAGATATTGGGCATGGAGATCATTCGGGATAGACACGTTGGATTATTGTACTTATCTCAACAACAATACATTAAGAAAGTACTTGAACGTTTAGGATGGATAAGTCCAAGCCAATGAGTACACCACTTGCAACTCATTTCATGCTCTCATCAGATGATTCACTAAGTACTGAGAAGGAGATGGAGCACATGTCTAATGTGTCGTATGCTAGCGCAGTAGATAGCTTGATGTACGCCATGGTGTGCACTAGGCCAGACATTTCACATGCAGTCAGTGTTGTAAGCAGGTATATGCACAAGCCAAGAAAGACTCATTGGCAAGCTGTGAAATGGATCATGAGGTATCTGAGAGGCTCTGTAGATAAATGTTTGAGGTATAGTTAATTAAATTCTATAGCTAGAATTATTGGCTATGTGGATGTGGATTACGCAAGAGATTTGGATAGTAGAAGGTCCATGACGGGGTATGTGTTTTGTGTTTCAAGTTGTACAGTCAGTTAGAAGTTGACTTTGTAATCATCAGTTGCATTGTCTACAACAGAAACTAACTACGTGGTTTTGGCTAAAGGCGTAAAGGAAGGCATTTAGCTAAAGGGGCTGATTGAGGATATGAGTATGAATTTTGAGATCACTTCAATATTTTGTGATAGTTAGAGTGCTATACATTTGTTAAAGAATCAAGCGTTTCATGAGAGAACAAAGCACATTGACATGAGGTATCACTTTATCCGGGATATAGTGTGTCAATGTGTTATTTTTGTAGACAAGGTTAGGACCAAGGATAATTCAGCAGACATGTTGATTAAGGCTATTCCAAGAATTAAATTCGAGTAATGCTTGGATTTGGTTAACGTTGGCAAACTTAGATGACAAGCCTTTTTGGGAGTAGGGACAAAGAAGAAGAATGGTGAATTTTAAGTTAAGGTGGAAAATTATTAATTTTGCTTTGAAATTTGGGCTAAATTGATAAAAAAATGAAAAAAAAATGAAGCAAAATAGAGCAAGGGGCCGAAAAATGCATGTAGTGAACAGTAACTTCGTGCAGTGAACAGTAACTTTGCACTGGGGCACAAAAATCCCAGTGCAAAGTTTCTACCCAATATTTTGCAGTAATGCACAGAGGATAGAAAGTTTGTGTTGGGGTGCAAGGCTTGTGCGCCCCGACGCACGAGATATTCATTTTTGCGTTGGGGCTCAAATTATGTGGCCCCAGAGTACGGCACAAGTTGACTTCGACCAGGATTCCACTTCTTGGATATAAATATGTGTTATTTTTTGAAATTTAACATGAGACACATACACAAGGATTTCTAACTACTTTTGAGATAGTTTCTCAAGATGGAGTGTATAGAATAAGGGTGTTGAATATTCTCGTGAGATTTGTGGGATTCAAATTTATATTTGCATTTTGATTTGAGATCAATAAAATTCTTTTTTCTTTGTCGGATGGATTAAGCACATCGCCAAACCATGTTAAATCTTATTATAAAAATTACATTGAATTTTCTTTACTATTATTTCATAGTTAGGATTTGATCGTTTCAAGTTACAATATAGACTTTTCATAAGAAAAGCATGTGTTCTAATTTTTGCATATTTCAAAGTCCCAATGCAATCTATAAAACCAAATCATTTTAAAGCAAAAGGTAGATAGATACCTTATATGGTAATTACAAAATATGATTAGTCAAATGAAATGAAATTTTATTAAGCCAAATTGATTTGCTTGTCAATTGGGATTACAATACTGATTATGTATTTAGTATACGAGGACCAGTTTAGTATGATGTCTAATTACATGAAGTTTGAGGGAAATATGAGTAATTAAGCTTTAACTCATTTAGGACTAAACCCAAATATCATGTGGCTTATATGGCTAGTTAAATTAATATAACTATTATTTGAGTTTAGTATCTTTAGGCTTAGTCTTGTTGAAGAGTTTAGATTTAATAGTCTTAGGAAAGAGTGATGTCCTTAACTATTTATATTAGAGTGCAATTGTGTGTGTGGTTCCATGGATTAGGTATTAATTAAGTTGAAACGCTAAATTGTGTCAACAGGTGGTCAAGGACATGATACGATAGAATTGACTTTTGATTCCTCTGATAAGTACTGTGAGTGTCTAATCCTATAAATACTATATATTGTATGTTTCAAAACTTAGAATGATATATGCTATTATATAATTGTTCGTGACTTGTTTTCAACTTACACCTACTATATATGAATTCCACTGCGCATAAAAAGAATTATTTCTTTCTTGTTTTAATTTTGGATAAAAGAAAACCTATACTTTTATGATTTTTATATGCTTCTAGACTAGTAAATTAAACTCGATGAACAACTGATTATTGTTACCATTACTTTTCTATTATCTATTTCATTCTGTAATGTTATCTGTTGCCTTATCGGCACCCTTGTTTATCAAATACAACTTCAAACATCTATGTCAGCTTATCTAATTTCATTTCTTGATTTTTTGCTACTTTGTCAGCATTTCTATACTGTTCTGTACTGTTGTACTGTTATGTATTATGCACTATTCAGTACTATTATTTGTTGCCTCATCAGCTTACTATTTTATTTGGTATCAGCAATACACTAGGAATTTTCTCCTGGGTATCTGCAAACTGTTTATTAACTAGCTATCTATACACAGAATTGTTTAGTGCACATCCTGACGGGATGTTTGGCTATACTAGACACGCTAGGAATTTCTCCATAGGTGTCAGCGGTACATTAGGGATTACCCCCTGGGTGCCAACCGTAATCTAGGGATTTCCTCTTGGGTACGAGCGATATGCTAGGGATTCCCCCTAGATATTAGCGATGTGTTGGGAATTTCCCCCTAGGCATCTTCACTATGCCAAGCTATCATGCTTTGGTAATACTGTAACTGTTTGACTAGTTTCAGCAAACACTTCTAATCATTGTATTTAAGTTACTAGTCAGGGGAAACTATTTATAAAATTTTTGACTAGTTACTGCTTCACTATTAAAACTTTTTTACTGTACTACTAGATTGTTTTATGAATTTCACTTATATTTCTCGAACATTTTCATTATACAAATGATTTTTAATTTAACAACTCACTTTGCACACACTTGGCACTCACTAAGTCTTTTACTCATACTCATTTTTTTTTTTAACTTCCTTCTAGCAGAACTAGAGCTGAGCCCTAGTGAGGAGGTGGAACTTGCTTCTAATGAGAACGAAAACTGAAGGTTTTCTTTTGGAATGAGGACTTTGCAGTAGGTTTAGCCTTATTGCCGTGTTGGCAAATTAGTTCTCCTCCTTTAATGATTTTCCAGTTGAGGGAGAAATATTAGGTATTTTGAGTTTCTATGTTGTTAGAATTATTTGAATTATTATGAATGTTGGATTTTTTTTTTTAAGATCATGATTTTAGTTAAGTTATATATTTTTATTTGGGATTGAGTTTCATGCCTCAAAACTATATTGTATGGTTCGATTTTGGAGCATGATAATAACCAATGATAATAATTATTTTACTACAATGATACCTCTCACAAGTTTAATGATAAAAATAATTGGTGTATAAGTTACACATTTATAATATTTAATTAAATTATTGTCATTGGCAATTATTAATATATGAGGGATAATTTAATAAGAAAAATAGCCATTATAATTTGTGAACATATTTTTGTTTGTTACTATTAAACTTGTGAAAATTATATTATGAAAAAAAATAAGTTATTACAATAATGATTTAATAACAATAATTAGAGTTTTAAATTATCATTATCGGTAATTTAATAATATATGCATATTGTGGTATTGACAACTCAGTCGCACAAAATTTATCAATGGGATCTGCAACAATATTTGGTTATCATCACAGACCTAATTCTTGTTATTTTAAACTTATGACAATCATTATCGTGTAATTAGTGATACCTTTCGTATTGTTATTAATATATTATTGCTAATTTTCTTTTTCTTATTATAGTGATATGTATCTCTAACTGTAAAATAATGAAACTTAATTGCAAATTTTATTACTATTAAATTTATAAAAATAACTATTACATTGTGAATTAATGAAGTATAAATGAAAAGGGATACTTAAAACTATGAAGTTTTGGTTTCAAATTTCATCAAAAAATAAAACATATGGCTGTCTTTTGTTTTCTTTAATCATATCGTTTCTTTTGATTAATTGCAATAGTCCTTAATGGTTGATTTTTCACTGATAATTGATTATTAAATATTAACATTCACATAAAAACCATTATTCCAATAAAATAAAATTCTTTATCGTGACAAAAGCAATTAATAACAACTTCTACTCATCACTTAACATCGAATCTCTTTACATTCTTGTTTTTGCAGTAGAAAGGGAGTGCAGATTATGGGATCTCCACTTATACATTCTTGTTTTTGTAGTAGAAAGGGAGTGCAAATCAAGGGATCTCCACTTTTAGGGCTGGATTAGTTTTGTTCTCGACTTATTTTATTCTCAATTTCACTATAGCAAATTCTAAAAGTACCATTGGGCATTGTTTTGTAATTTAGAATAGGTCCATTTTTATTTTTAAATTAAAATAGACCTAGTCCCTACATTGGTATTTTTTTTGCCATTGTGCAAGCTATTCTGAACATAGATTATAAACGACAGATTATAACAAAATTGTAAATTAGTTTATAATCAAATGGCAGTGCTTGCTTGTTTTTGGTTTCTTGGCTTTAGGTTTGCCTTTACTTATGGTTTTAGAGTTCGAATTCATTTGGTTCATTTTATTGAACATTTTCTTCCCTTTAATAACCACATTTGCCTTAGGTTGGTGCTCAACCAGAACTCCATGAGTTTGATTCCAATGTTCTTCCTCAATATTGATTGCAATCATGAGATCATTCAAAGACAACTTCCCTTTTTGATGCTTGAGTGTCATTCCAAAATTCTCCCAAGACTTGGAAATTTATCCACTATGGACATAACTAGAAACTCCTTGTTAAGTTGCATTATTGTCGTTTAATTCGTATAATTTCCCCTTATGATTAATAGTAAAAATGCTTAATTGTTGGATTTTAACTTTCATTTTATATTTTGTGAAGCAAATTGAATATTCAAGCTAAATGCAGTTGAAAAATGAGTATTTGAAATGCTTTGAGCAAAAATCACATTCTTGAGGAGACGGGAAATGGAAGAAGGAAATAATTCAAGTGCGGATGTGTTTTACTCCCCAAGACTTTATGCAAATTTAATTAGGAAGCATTTAACTTCTTTTGGCAGTTGTACATTTTTGGAATGTTTCAATTTATATTTCTTTAAATAGGAGAATTTAAATTTCTCTATTTTGGTGGGACTCTTATTAGTTTTTTAGTTGCATTAAGAGAAGTAAGCTATTTATAGGGAATTAGGAATATTTCATAGAAAGCTTTTCATTCTTTCATTCAATATATTTATTTTCTTGCATTTTTTCTCTTAGACATGAATTGCTAAACTCTTTTTCTAGCCTAAGGGATTATCGAAGTTTGGGTTCTTTAGTATTTGTGAGATCTAAATAATTCTATTCATATTTCTTATTTCTTGAGTATTTATTTATTTTATGTTTTCATTATGAATATTCAAGTTTATTGAATTTGGGGCACAAATTTGATAGCTTAGAATATTTGTCCTGTCAATTAGAATATTAAATCCATAATTATTTAATTATTTTAATACTTGTGGCAAATAGCATAGTTATGTGTGGAGATATGCATGATTTATGTTATGTGAATAAATAGTTTAGTCTAAATGAGTCCCGCCTGCGTGTTTTTTGGCTAGGGTTGAGTCTCCCTAGTTTTTAATGCTGTTGATAGATTAAATTCTAGGTGCATTTTTTTAGGGTTGTTTATTGGGAAGGTCAATAACTAACGAGCTTCTCTGGGGATAGTAATAAGAGATTGGTTATTAGACAAGTAATTATAATCAGTCTATTCAAGAAAAGAGAAATTTATCTTTGCATCAATAATCAGATTTGTAAACCAAATTGAGATTTTACCTTGAGCTAAATTTCATTCGTATTGATTTCTTATTTTATTTGTGATTTATTTTTACCTTTAAAATTCTAGTCTTCGTTTCACAAAAACTCCCCCTTCTATTTTGTTTTATTTAGTAAACTTGAAAGAAATAAAATTTTTAAGTCATTGTGCAATACAACGGTACTCACCATCGATTGCAAATCATATCTTTAGAGTAAGAATTTATTTTTGTTGGATTCAACACCCATCACTTTTCAGGAAGTTTCATCTCAGCATTAGCAAGAGCAGGTTGTTCAATTCATGTGTCTACTCAATTACAGATTTTCCATCAACCATCTGACACTTCATGAATTTGGAAACAGAATACCTCTCGAGCCCTTACTTTTCAGTGTTATATTTCTAATCCAAATCATCCCACGGTGACTTTGCAGTGTACGAGTTGGAGTAGTATACATTGAAGAGAACATTTGATAGTAACAACAAAATGATCCTTTGACCTAATTGATCTTTCTTAGTCAACTTAGCTATTTCAGCTATTTTGGGGTCAGTATCAGTTGGTTCAGGTCTAGTCACCTAAATCACTGAAAAAAGACCTTTCATTCTGAACTAGAATTTCATTTGCTATTGCCAATGTTTGAAGAATTGGCTACCAAAGTTTTCTTGCAAGCTAGAAAGGTCAACTTTAGAGGACATCATTGAACCTGCACCAGAACCACTTGTAGATAAAGATGCCATTTTCAAATAAGCAGTTTAACAAATACTAAAAAGATAATTTCTTCAAGATTGTTGTGAACACAGATTATAAACAAGAAGTTATACCAAAATCATTAATTAGTTTATAGTCACAGGGTGTTTGTAAAACTAATATTATGAATATTTTCAAAAAACAGCAATCAACAATACATGTATTCCAACTATACAATTGCAGTCCAGTTTAAAACAACATAAACCAACAACAAACAACCAGTTTGGAATATCAACAGAAATACAGAGATCGACATTTTAAAATGTGAACTTATCTCAAAGTTCTGTATAGAAACAAAATTTAGATTGAATCACCAGAATATGGTTTTCTTTGAAGAAATTATCGCCACTACCAGTGCAAAGGGTGCAGCAAAATTTCATCAAGGATAAGACAATCCAGAATCCTTATAATGTACTCCAGAAAGCTTCACTTCGACCACCACTCAATTGCCAAAAAATGAAAAGCAACACTATATTTGTGAAAGATAGATATTAGAGGGAGAGAAGAGATTTCTTGGTTGTGTATATTATTCTGCTTGAAGTAGCAGGTTTACATAGGCAAGAGGGAGGAGTTAGAAGGTTGTCCAGGTTTACATTGGTCTAGATTCATTTTGGAACATATCCAGATTCATTTTGGATCAGATACAATGAACTAGTAACTCTAGAACTATTTACTGGTGAAACGTTTCTGGTAGCCTTTTGACTTTTTGAATTTTAAAATTCAAATTTCAAATAAAATTGGAAATAAAATTAGAATTTTTGGCAAAAAAATTAACCTGAGACTTGAGACAATTGGCCCACGCTCGGGTAGTGGCACGCATGTGGGCACAGGTTCATGAATCCCTTAATTGATATTTTACCAAGTATCAATACTTAAACCACATATAAGGTGCATTCTCATTGGGAAAACTATAAATAAGTGATCTTGTATTAGACAAAAAACCTTTTATACTCCCACTTATTCCCCCATATTTTGTCTCACAAGCAATGTGGGATTTCTCCATATACATAATCTTTTGCCCTTTTGTTTCTCCCTTCATATTTACACAATATTTATGGATTCCAATCAAATTAATATCACTCCATAAGTTCAAATCACTTCTTAAATGTATAATTAGTCACAAATCTCAATTGATTTTATGCCAATTACAACACAGGCTGCTCCCCATTTTCCACTTAAAGTTGTTGCGTCGGTCAATCATATGCCTTTTCACTTTCATTTTCACACATTATGTCACAATATTTTACGCTCATTTGTTAAATCATTGTAACTTCAAAAATTAATTAAATATACTTTCTACTTAAATAATAATTTACGTACACTTTTCAATAATCCACTAATCATTAAACTTCAATTTTTAATTACCAGATTCATAAAAGAGCTATTTTAAAACAACATACTTAATCGCATTTTTAATATTTCACGTTTTCCAACCTATGAACATCTTTACTGATATATCTATCTACCTATTTCAATTATATAAAAAATATTATTAAAATAATACATCCAATTACATTCTTATTTTCTCAGGCACTAGAATCATAAAATGAAAATGCATTTTAAAACTATGAATACGGAAGATGAGAATAAAAACACAATCTCGGATCTCTTCTTTTGACCATAAAATCAGAAAGGTCCAAGAATTTCACCATGTTTATGGGACCAACTCATGTAGAGAGCACTACCAGACAGCAGTGCACTTTACAGCGCTTCAGAGTACAGACGCTAAAAAGCATTACGCTAAAATTAGTAAAGAATTCCTTTGACTATGACAAAAGGTGCAACTTTAACAGCATCTCGCAATTAGAGCTTCCTATGATTCTAGGATTCCAGCTGGACTTCCTTTGATGACCCGAGGCCCTGTGTTGTCCATCAGCGTACTAGGAACAAGGAAGAAGGCAAATAGAAATTTGCGGCAACCTACGAATAGGTTGTTATGTTTTGTACTAAAAAGATATTTCCAAAGACAAAAGAGATGAACTTTTATAAATTAAGGCCCCGTTTGGTTTTATTTTTATTTTCAATTTTTATTTTTATCATTTTTAAAATATTGAAAAGTAGTTAATAAAAATAAGTTAAAAATAAATTTATATTCGGATAGATTGTTAGAAATGTAATAATTATATTTGTTTTAGTAGATTATAGGTGGAGATAGATAGAAATAATAAAATAGAGAGAAAAGAAATATAAGTTATTGAGAAAAGATATATAGATTATTGAAAAAAAATATATGGGCTATTCAAGAACACGTTTTGAAAATAAAAATAAAATTGTTGTTGAAAATGTGTAAAATGTGATGTATTTTATTTTTGAAATAGTAAAAATATGCAAATGGATTTTGAAAATGAAACCAAATGGGCAATTGATTCAAATTTGTTTTTGTCTGGTTCAATGTGGAATCATTATAAGAAACAAAAAATTGATAACAAAATAATAAGTGAAAATGTAAAAATTATCATATATATTAGGTGACAAGAATAGTGTTTAAACTGTTATCATTGATAATTAGTGATATACATATGGTCGATGACAGCTAATTGATAACAACAAAAATCTTATCACAAATTATATTAATGATTTTATTGTTATTAGGTTGTTGCAATATGGGTACTACAATTGTTGATGGTAGCTACTTAAAATATCAGCATTTATTATTTTCTAATCATATTGTGATAAAATTAAAATTATTGTCATTTAAAAATATCATTAATGATAAAATAAAAGTACTTATTATCACATTATATATATATATATTATTAATTAGTGATAATTTTTACTTTATTTTTTATTATTTCGTTACTGATATTATATATATTGTAGTGAACAAGAATAGAGAATTCCATCATTATATGCTAAACGTCTTCATTTAATTTGTGAATTGATGTCATTCAAGAAATAATGATGTCTTCCTCTCATGCTTCCAACATGTAGCTACAATTCTCGTGATATTAGGTTGGTATATGAGATGAATCTGAACTTTGATTTGGCAGAGACACCACTCGATGACCAGTCATATGCAATTAGAATTGAATTATTAGACATTTGCAGTTATTATATTATATCGTAATTAATCGATCACTGCCCAAAATTTATTCACCCAGTAAGAAGCCAAAAATTAGGGTATGGTATATACTGTGGCTACACCACTCGACAACTGCAGTCTTTCTTGTACAGTGATAGAAATTTCACAAGCTTATTTCGCTGGAAATAATGTATAAACACTTGGCAAATCTTTCACATTCTGTGTCCAAATCCACTTTGGATCCTCTAGCTAGATTTCACATTTTTTTTCATTTCTTATATTCTAATTATATATATATATATATATATATTATAAATACGTCTAATTCTCAATAAATTATTTTTATAAAAAAATATTTAATACACATATTATATATTTATAAAATAGAATAAAAAATAAATTAGAAGATGAAAGAAAAAAAAGTCTAAACTGATCCAAACTTGCTCCCCGATGTAAAATCTTCTTCATATACTGCCTTTGTTTACCAAATTTAATTTCATCAAATTTAAAATTACCTAAAATGCAAACCAAATAAAATTTGCCAACTCATATGCATATAAGCATGGCCACAAATAGAACAACAACAAAAGTTGGCCAATTGTTTACTTAGCAAAAATGGGTGACCACTACACTAATTATTAAATCACCACATGCATGCCAAAAACTAGTGCCAGAATTAGAGTTTTTCTATTGATAAGGCTTCAATGTTTGAATGGTTTATGGAGTTGCTAAGGCTTTGTTTAGCTTTATTGTCATTTGGAGTTGAGATGAGAGGATTTTATGGCTTAAGCCAAGGACCATATTTGAAGGATAAGAATTTATTTTATGCCCCAAAATGCTATATTCATAATGAAAAGTCACCAAAGTCTTACATACCTTGATTCTACTACAATATTGAATTATTTTGATTTCTAAGATTGTAAATACCGTGAAGAGGGTTCATAGTAGAGATTTGAATCCTCATCCTAGGAGAAGGCTTCCATCTTTGACTTGTGGAAGACAAATTTGCTTTCATGACTATGTACTAAGAACACTCCACACCCGTTTTAAATACTCTTGTTTATCAAAAAACAAGATTACAAAAGGAATTTTGGTTGTTTGGACATTCAAAGAGGCACTCCAGATTATTTATTCTATTTTGTGTTCCATCTTTTATTTTAACTTAATAAACATATGAAAAGTACATCAAATTTTTAATTAATTAATTTTATATAAAAATATTTAATGTGCCCGATATATATTTATAAAATAGAGCAGACAATAGGGAGGATCCGGACTGAGAAGGGGGTCGATTGCAGCAATTAAGGCATTAGTGGGATAAAATAATTTCATAATAAATGAGGTTGGGCTGAAATGCTGAATATACACTAAGTTGTGCGACGAACTTACCAGGGCTTACTAGAGAGTACAACACTCCACCAATAAACAAAAGCCAAGGAGACAAAGAAAAGGGAAGCAGAAGGGTGGTGGCGGATTAACTACGTGTCAAGAGTAAGTCCCTTGAAAAGGAGAAAGGACAAAATGGTGGTTAGGAGATAAATAAATGAACAAATAAATGGAGAAATTAACATCAAAAGTAGCCAAAAGGACATTCCAAATTCATGAACTTGAAGAGTATTTTGGCTTTTGTGCACTTTGAAGCTGCAACTAATTAAACTTGCACACATTATGTCAAAAAAATAGATTTGGGCTTAACTTACGGCAAAAATTAGTTCAAAAAATAAATATTATTCAAAATTATATATAAAAACTACTATTAATTTATGTTATCAATGTGAAACTTTAACATATTATAGGCTGAAGCTCTCCCAACACTGCAAACCAGAATACCAAAGTTGAACGACTACTACACCAAAAGCAATAAAGCGTTAAATGTTAACTTTGCTTAAGCCTAGGAAAAAATTAAAAATTGTACCACCACTAAGTGGTTGGCTCAAATAGTGGAGTAACAAATTGTACCGTAAGATACTCTCTAATGAATCTTAATTATTCATGTCGTTTCAACTCAAAATCTAGAAGGTAATGATAAATATTAGGATCTCAATGGATTCATGTTGGTTAAATTTCCAACAAAAACTTACTTTTGATGAAAAAAGATTTAACAAATACACATTAATTTTTGAATGACTTAGGTGTCCATCCTTTAACATGACATCAAATAGTTAAGGGTGGGCGGGGGTTGGAGGTAACCCACTGTGGGTATTTGAGGGCTTGGTGTATCATTTTTCGATACCCAATTCTCAATCGCCATTTGATGGGGGTATCCCCAAAATTCCTTGCTAAATTTTTTATATTTTTTTAATAGATAAAAATTAAAATTTTATTAATATATTATTTATTTTCATTGTGAACTAATTGGTAGTACTACATTTCATTATTCATAAATTCTAAATCTCACATAATATGTAATTTTAAAACTTAAATATAGACATTAATTTCTAATTATATGATATACATCATGTATTGACAATAATATTTTGTCAATATTATCATCATCCTATATTAATCACAAATTTATAATTCAACTTCATACTTCAAATATCACAATAAAATTTCATCACAAGTCACAACTCACAAAAGCATTAAATGAATAAATCTAAACATTTGAACAAGTTCCAAAATAAAACCAACAAAGTTTTCAAAGAAAATAATTATTATCCAAATACATTACAAACCAAACCAAATATTCAATACCTAAAGTCTTACAACAAATACAAAACAATAACATAAGTGTTCGATCATAGCACTTCAAGGCTTTAGTTCTTTCAAATATGTAAATGCAACTATTCAATGGTGAATTATTTTTTATTGGTATAAATGTATACTTAGAATTCTTTTTTTTTTATTTATTATAAAAATGGGGGTATCGAATTTAGAAATTAAAAATACTTGATCCAAATGAAAAATACCCAATAAAATTTGATCAAGTACCCCAATGCCCGAATTCGATTCCCACCCTTAGAATTAGCCGGGAAAAAAGTAGGTAGCCAGTCATTAATAAGTCACAAGCTCTGAGCTCTCTTGGTTGGTTGCCCTATTTCATGTAATTCAAGTTAGTTACACGAGGCAACCTCCAACACCTAGCAAGAGACTGGTAGAGTCTTTAAAAACCGTTCCTTCAACTCATCATCTTCCATACACACCTCTTAAGGCTCCTACTTGAAAATTTTCTAGCCATAATAACAAACCGATGGTTTTTCACAGGCACGTTGGTGTTATATCATTCCCATTCGGCACACACGCAGCCCCTCTACTCGCCCTGGTGCAGCGGCTGGCTGCCGCCGCACCAGCCATTCAATTTTCTTTCTTCAATAGTTCAGCTTCTAATGGCAAGATTGTCAACCAGCGTGTATATGAGAACATATGCGTGTATGATGTGTGGGATGGCACGCCGAAAGGTTTTTCCGGGAATCATTTCGAGGCTATTGGGTTGTTCCTTAAGGCCTCGCCGGGTAATTTTGAGAAGGCCATCGAAGAGGCAGAAGGGAAGACTGGTTTGCAAATCTGCTGCTTAATAACTGATGCGTTTTTGTGGTTTGCCTGTGATTTGGCTGAGAAAAGAGGAGTGCCATGGGTGCCCTTTTGGACTGCCGCCTCCTGCTCTCTGTCTGCGCATATTTACACTGACGAAATTGTTAAAGCAGGGGGATCAACAGGTAATTAGTGGATGAAATCTTGAATTACTTTACTTTTCTTGTTGTTGAAATAAAGCTTTCTGATTAACACGTTCATGGAAAACAGATGTTGCAGAAAGAGGAGAACAAGAAGAAGCCACCCTGTCATTTATTCCAGGATTGCAAAGGGTACACGTCAGCGATCTTCCCCCGGAGATTTTCTTGGACAAAAATCCAACACCTCTGGCGCTGACAATTAACAATATGGTCCAAAAGCTTCCAAAATCCACTGCTCTTGTCCTTAATTCCTTCGAAGAAATCGACCCCATCATTACAAATGATCTGAAGTCAAAGTTCCAGCATTTTCTCAACGTTGGCCCTTCAATTCTTTCTTCCCCCACCCCGCCAATCCCTGATGATAAAACTGGATGCCTGTCATGGCTAGAAAAGCAAAACAGGCCCAAATCAGTTGTGTACATCAGCTTCGGCACGGTGATTATACCCCCAGAAAATGAACTGGTAGCTTTGGCTGAATCCCTGGAAACCTGTCAATTCCCATTTCTCTGGTCTCTAAACGACCAAGCAAAGAAATCCCTGCCAGAAAAATTTCTTGAGCGAACAGCTGAAATTGGAAAGATCGTTCCATGGGCACCTCAGTTGCAAGTTCTTGGACATAGTAGTGTGGGACTCTCTATCACTCACTGCGGCTGGAACTCCATCCTGGAAAGTATTTCCAACTGTGTGCCAATGATATGCAGGCCGTTTTTCGGGGATCAGAAGCTGAACGGAAGAATGGTGGAGGATAAGTGGAAAATTGGCGTGAGAGTTAAAGGAGGAATTTTCACTAAAACTGGAACAGTTGAGGCTTTGAATCATTTGATGTCGAGTGAGGCTGGAAAGGCAATCAGAGATAATGTTCATCAGCTGAAAGAGAAAGCTGCTAATGCAGTTAAATTGGAGGGGAGTTCAACCAAGAATTTTAAAAAATTATTGGAAATAATCAGTGCCTAAAAGGTCAGCTGATCCGGGAGAAGCAACTGCATTTATTAATGGCTGCAATTAATGCGTTGTGCTTCGGCATCTTTGTTGTTATTTGTAGCAGAAACAATGGGAGGAAGACAAAGAGCAATGGTAGCCGCCATCGCACGGGCACTATATGCACCACTATAATTTTCTCAATATGAAACTTTGGTATTGTAATTGTTCAACTTTATTGTTAAATCTTGAATAATTTTGTTGTTAAATCTTGAATAACCGCTACCTTAGTATCACTCTTTGTTGATATACCAATTCTTTTTGCACTTACTCTGGCTGAAATTATAATCCTAATTTGGGTTGGTTAAGAAAGTTAAAAGTTAAATATGATTTTAAATTGGGAGAGTGATCTTTGGTGGAAAAAGAAAAAGAAATAGGAGAAAATAATCATTCTAAGATATAAATTCTTATTCTAAAACATGTCAAAGGAAATAGAAAAATAAAAACAAAATATTTGGGAATTGTTTTGCCAAACTGCAACAAATATTATTTTATTTGATAATTTCACTAAATTTATAATCCGTATTAAATTAAGAAAACTTAAAATATTATTCTAATTGTAAAAACTTTTGATAATATTGTTATAATTATATACCTTTAGTTCTAATTATAACATGTACAGCTAATTATATTTACATATTTCAATTAAATTTTAACTTATTGCAACTTCATTAACTATTACAAATCTACAATCATCAAGCGTTATAAACATTATATAATGTTACATTTAATCTAATGAATGATAATCTTTTAGACCTTTTTTATATAATACATTCACTATTGTGTTCTCTCATATTTTATTTGTCTAATTGTTCTTTGAAGGATATAATTGTAACGATGAATTAATATACAAAAAATATAAGAAATTATAAAAATTTGTTGAAAATAATTTACGGAACCAATGATTGAACTATTTAAAAGCTTTCTTTGAGCAAATAGTTTTATTATCGTAAATAATTAAAACAGTTAAGATTGCCACCATATTATCATAAATACTTTAATCTTTAAATTTCTTTGTTTCTTATTTTTATTTTTTTCTTTTTTTTTATTTAGGTTCGCATTCTATCTCAAAATTTTATTATAAGCATTCGTATTAGGAAAAAAAATTTCAAATTCAAATATCTCAAAATTTCATCTTGTAGCTTGTAGTTCAATAATATTAATTTATCCTATTATATAAGAAAGTAATCTTCTTAATTTGATATTTAAATTCTATTAACTTATTATAAAAATAATTTTCTCATTTGTAATGTTATTTAAAAAAAAATATCTCAAATTTTTTAAACAAGATGTGACCAGTTAATATCGCCACTATATTTTTTTTAGTAAAACCAACAATATATTTCGACGGAATAAAAAAATTTCCAAATTCAGGAACCCGACAATTTTGTTCTCGAGCCGCAAATCCACTCGAATACAAACAAATCATTTCAATCGACAATCCATAAACATATATCCCAGTCGTAGGTCAATAAAAGTGATTGCTGTTGTTGGAATAGCAGCTGCCCGATCTTGTACGTCTAAGGATGCAAGAAAGGACAACCCCACTTCCATCCCCTTGCAATTTCATATTAATTTTTCAGATGTAAATCAACAATGAATGAACAAAATTAGATGTGCTCTCAGATGTGGTTTTAAATGCACTTTCACCCCCAACTTTTCCATGGAAGTGTGCAATTTGAGATTTAGTGTCCTTGCTATCTAATGAACTCGACATTTTTAAAAAAAGCAAACAAAAAAAACATAAACTTGGAGAAGAACTTGCAGGTTTTCACTGGAAAGCTCTAAAATGCAGAAAGGGTTAAGGGCTCTGAATTCAAGAATTGACCAAACCAGATTCAGTAGAAGTGAAAAATGAATGTTTCTACCCCACCTATTTATAGGCATTTGGATGTGGGAACCCAAGCGGCAATAATAATTGCACAGTCGTCTCTTGGCACTTTGTATACCACAACGTAACTGACGCATTAAATGCACAAAATTCTGGTCGAGTATTCAAAAATCCTGATTGAGAATTCAAAAACCTTGGTCGATAGTTCAAAAACTCCAGTCGAATGTGCATAATCGTCATTCAGTTGTCTACTCCTTGCTCCTTTACATTGACAAGTTTGATTAAGACCACGAGTAGGGAGGACTCATGTATGGAATAGCCCAACAGGCCTAGCCCAATAAGCTATCGACTCCAAAGAGGGTTTTTAGACTCACTTAACACACGAAGCCCAACTGCGCTTCCAGACCCAGCTGGATTGGGTCACTCGACCACAACCACCAGGTCGAGCAAACAGTTCTCAACCCTACCCCACGGGAGGCTTCAAGCCGCCTAGTCCATTCAACTATCTCTCTGGTCGACCACTTTTTCTGGTCGATCATCATCGATCAAAGTACTCACTCCGGACTAAACTATATTATTACCACATTCAATGCTCTGACAAGCAACGCACCTCAGCATTAATGGCACGTACCACCCTAATACCACTTCTGCCACCAACTCTGTCAGAAGGCACACCTTTAAAGTACTATTCACCTTGAGAAGTAGGAGATGATGCCACCTAAAATAGTATCGGGATTGAAAATAACCAACAACTCTCAGGTACGGACAAAAGCCCCTTAAACTTGATAGGGGCATCTTAAACATATCATCCACCTAGCGAATGCTATAAATACCCCATTACCAACAACCTTCCAAGTATACCATATATACTATATGCTCTTACTTCGCTATTCGATTATCTCATTCAATCAGTACTAACTTGAGCATTAGAGTGCTTATCCTCGACTAGTCTGATGTTTGCTATTGTTGCAAATCCCAGCCTAAGAAAATCTTATTGTTGGATGATTCGACTTCTTTAATCGAATTAGCCCAAACACAACCTAATTTACTAAAAATAGCTTTCAACCTCATCAACATTAATTGAAGTATGAAGTGAAGCCTATAAGGATATAATTCATTATTTTATTCATTCATTGCTGATTTATATTTGAAAAATTAATATGAAATTGCAAGGGGATGGAAGTGAGGGTTGTCCTTTCTTGCATCTTTACACATACAAGATCGTGCAGCTGCCATTCCAACAACCACAACCATAATCAGCAATATTAACTCTAATTATTTTTTGATTTGTCCTTTGTTGGTAGATTGAGAAGAAATCATGGCTCGTGGTCGACAATAGGCATTAGCTAGGGTTTAAAGAAATGATGAGTGTTGTCGGGTGGCCACTCGATGAGAGATAGCTTTTGTGACAGAGATAGCACCCTCGATCTCCACCCCAGCCATATCGTAGATCGAGCAAGCACCCTAGCGTGCTTGATTAGCAAAGGATATTCAAGGTAGCCCCATAGGTCAAGGCAAGAGACAAGTGACCGAGCAGAAAGGCTCTATGCCCAAAAAGACGATGGATGATATAGGCAAACAAAAAGCGGCTATCAGTTATGACTTATTCGGCAAGCGTAGCAACAGGGTCTTATTTTAGATACCTAAACTGTAATCGCCTCGGTTCAAAACTGATCCCACCATGGAGATGATGAATTCAAGTTTGATCATTTCATCGGGGATAATTGGCGCTAGTGCACTCAAATACATGGTGGTCAGGCTCTTTTCCGCCCATATGAAAATGTTCATGAACCTAAGCTAGGTTGGTGTGCTTAGGGCTCTAGCTTACCATTGCAATATGGTAAGTGTGAGGTCAATTATTTTCTCATCAAATTCTACTTTTAGCTAATTACATTATTTAATGATATTCTCTATTTCAAGTGAGCTAGCTTGGGTACCATTTCTACCGTAGGTGGGAGTTGGCTCTAGCTGACTACGAAGAATTACATGGGGGAAGGGAGATGGAGACTCTGAAGGTTCAGCTTGAATCCTCCCAACTATAGGTCAACCAGCTGACCAAGAAAGTGGTCAACCTCCGGGAACAGCTTAATATAAAAGACCAAAAATTGGTCGAGGTTGTGGAAAAGAGGAGCTGAATGGACTCTGTGCTGAATAAGGCTCACTTGGATATGTTAATGAGCTACTCCTCTGGTCGATCAGTTGGCCGTGCTACTATGCTCGAGGAAGCTCGACAAGCATTCTTTCGTCAACTCTCTTTGACATGTAGGGAGGTGGTAGAGAAGTTTATGCTCAGCTCGGCTTTCTAGGATACGAATGTGGTTCTCTCAATTGATGATGCCAGCGGTGCATTTGGGAAGACAGTGAAGCAACTCGAGAACCTGGGCTATATATTTTAGGTTGAGGATAAAGATAGAATAAGCCCGATTATGGATAAGAAGCTACAGCCTTACCCAAAGTTTGAAGAGGCCATGATTGATGAAGGAGGGAAAAGGGATACTGCGACGAATGCTCCTATCAAGCCCATAACCAAAGCTCAGCAGAAATAAGCTGAGATTGAGAGTAGGCTAGTTAATTTGGCGAGGGAGTTTGCCTTTGGTGAGGACTTTGCCTTCCAACTCCAGGATGGGCAGGTTAACATCACCCAGTACGTGTTGCGCTCAATTGACTTTATGGGCTATGTGGCAGAACCCTCATAGCTAGCGTGAGTAGTTCTACCCCTTGCATCAGTGATGCCTGAGCCAAACTAGGACGTGTAGGAGGGTGCCCAGGCAGGTCGATCTAAGGGTGCTGGGTCGAGTCAAAATTGAAATCCTAATTCTCTCTTCTTCTTTTTTTTTTTTTTTTGATAGAGGTTATCCTTCTATTGTAATGAGCATTTCACTTAATGAAATATTACTTTGATTCTGCTCAATGTGTATCCAATCCATTTTACAGCTGTCTTGTTGAATGCAACTGTCTCATCACAATTGTGTGGTTGATAACCATGTTAATTAACAAGAAAACCAACAATGTTATCATCGATTTAGGTTACTGTTGAGAGATACGCATGGTCTCGTTGAAGTACATTCAACGATCTATTCTTAAAATTTTTCTCAACATTATAGTTGAGTTTCATTACTCTTGATCTAGTTTGAGGTTTCTTAACTTTGCAGTGTTGAGTTGATTTGTTGGTCGACTATAGGGTCAATAGCATAGCTTGGGCTGAAAAGGAGTCGACCACGGGATCGACTTGAATAGTCTGGGCTAAAGAGCCTTAAGTTGGTAGTGTTTAACTATTTTTAGGTCGACTATGAAATGACTTGAAGCTAAGGCTTGGAGCATTGATCTGGTAGCTTGAAATTGCTTTTAGGTCAACTGCAAGGTCAACTTAAAACATGGTTTGGCAATGCAAAGTTGCTTTTGGGTCAACTACGGGGTCGACTTGAAACTTGGAGTTGTATGAGGTAGATGCAGCTATAACAATACAAGTGAATAATAGCAGTGTTGCTAGAACTTTATTTATATCATAGAATATGAAGATGATTACAATACACTCTTATATATAGAATTTCTTCAAGTTGATGGCATTCCAAAGGCGAGGGAGCTCATCCCCATCGACATTAACAAGTCGATAAGCATTATACTTTGATACTTTCACAACCGTATAGGGTTTCTCCCATTTCGGGTCAAGTTTGCCAACATTCGTAGATACTTTCACCTTTTTAGACCGAGGTCTCCAACCTTAAAATGGCGCAGCTTGACCCCTTTATTGTAGTTGTCTACCATCTTTATCTGTAGTGTTGTATGGTGTTGTATGGTGTTGTAGGCTTCTTATTTTTACTCATCAATAGTCTTGAGGTCAAGCTTTCTTTCTAATATGTTTTTGAGCAATTGGAAGTGAATTACTCGAGCTGTATGCTGTATGAGTTCTAAGGGGATAACTGCCTCAGCCCCTTAAACTAAGTTATAGGGGCTGTGACCTGTAGCTGTGCGAAAGGTTGTCTTGTATGCCTATAACACTCCTGAGAGGTTATCTGTCCAACTTGACCCAATATCTTGTATTCTGGTTTTTAGGTGGTCAAGGATTGTTCTAGTCATTACCTTTATTTGGTTGTTCGACTGAGGGTTACCCATTAAGATAAAATGTTGGGTGATTTCCAAGGCCTCACACCACCTTTAGGTATTTCTACTCTGGAATTGGGTTCCATTGTCTGAAATGAGGATCTTAGGTAGACCAAAATGATAAATAATATTTTTTCAGATGAAACTTTTGATAGCTGCATCAGTTATTTTTGGGATAACTTCGGTCTCAACCTACTTGGTGAAATACTCGATCACCACAATTATAAACTTTTACTGACCCATAGTCATTGGCAGTGAGCCCAAAATGTCGATCCCCCACTAATCGAACAGCCAAGATTATTTGAACATTGACTATGGGTGTAGTGGGTTGATGTTAGAGGTTCGAATGGCATGATGTATATTTTTTAGCAAAATCAATAGCATTTTTCAATAAGGTTGGCCAAAAGTATCCATACCTAATGATTTTATGAGCAAAGGATCTTTCCTCTGAATAGTTTTCGCACATGCCTACATGGATATCCTATAAGACCTCACGAGCCTGATTGGGATCTAGGCACCTTAGGGGCGGTCCAGACATCAATCTCTTATATAGCTTGCCATGCTAGTTGAGTACAAACTTAGTAGCTTGTCCTTGAAGGTGACAAGCCTCACTTTTATCTTTGAGGATCATGCCATGACTCAAGTAAAGTTTTATCGAATCCTGCCATGAAGGAACTATCTCTTTGATGCTCCACCCCAAGTTCTCCTCGAGAAGGCCAATTGATGGCCTATCAGCAACTAAAAATGTTATCATCCTATCTCTTGTGCCTCTGGTCGAGCTAGCAAATTTGGACAAGGCATCTGCGTGCTTATTCTCAAATCGAGGTACCTGACTGTGAGTGAATTTTTTGAATGATTGCTATAATTGTCTAACCTCTACTAAGTACCAGCTCATTGTCGAATCTTTGGCCTCAAAATTTTTCTCAACCTATTCTCTTACCAACTAGGAGTCCATGATCATAGCTAGGTGGTTGATTCCTAAGTTGAGTGCCATTCTCATTCTAGTGAGGAGGGCCTCGTATTCTACCTCATTATTAGTAACGGCATAGATGAGTTTGATCGCAAAATCATATTCCTCTACTATTGGGGAATAGAGAGCCACTCCAGCTCCCTCTCCTGATGTGGTGGATGATCCAACAATGTGCAAAGTCCAAGCAAGAGAAGTTTTACTACTCTTTTTTGAGAGATCGACTCGCTTGGCGATGAAGTCAGCCAAGACCTATGCTTTGATGGTTGTTCTGGGTTAGAAGGTAATATCAAATTCTCCCAACTCAATGGCCCATTTCATTAACCTCCTAGATGTGTCTGGCTTCGAGAGCACTTGCTTCAACGACTAGTTCGTTAATACTATCATGGCATGAGAATAGAAATATAAACACAGCTTTCGAACTGTAGTAACTAATGCCAGGGCAAACTTCTTGATCTCTAAGTAGTTATGTTTCAATCCTTGGAGTGACTTACTGCAATAGTAAACTAGCCGATGACTTTCATCTCTAATCGAGACCAAGACTAAGCTAATCAATGCTTTCGAGATAGCCAAGTATATGTGAAGTACCTCTTAAGTTTAGATTTCGTGAGCATGGGGGGTGAGGAAAAATACTATTTTAATTCGACGAGAGCTCGATCACATTATTCATTCCACTAAAATTCTAATTTCTTAGCATTTTTGAGAATCTTCAAGAAAGGTAGGCTCTTGTAGGCCAATCGAGCAATGAATCTCCTTAGGGTGATAACCTTCTCGACCAGCTGCTATACATCTCTAACTGTTTGAGGTGGAGCAATGTTTAATATAGCTTGAATTTTCTATAGATTGGCCTCAATACCCCATTAACTGACCACATAACCTAAGAATTTACCTCATCGAACCCCGAATGTACACTTATTTGGATTCAACTTCAGACCAAATACTTTAAATATTATAAAAGTGTGATTGAGGTTGAGCAAATGGTCTTTGTCCTTCTTTGTCTTTACAATCATGTCATTGACATAAACCTCCATAAACTTGCCTATCTCACTCTTGAACATAAAGTTGACTAGTCTCTGGTAGGTTGCTCCTTCATTTTTGAGTCTAAAGGGCATGACCAAAAAGCAAAAAACTCCATTAGGGACCACAAAAAGGTTTTATCCCTATCTTCAGGGGCCATGAATATCTGATGATGCATCTATCATACTTAATAATTCACAACCAGCCATGGAATCTACTAATAAATCTATTCGAGGTAGAGGGTAAAGATCCTTAAGGCAAGCTTTATTCAAGTTGGTGAAATCATTACACATGTGCCATTGTCCTTCATTCTTAGGGACGAGTACAATATTAGAAAGCCAAGATATATATTGAATTTCTACAATATAATCTGCATCTAAGAGTTTCTTGATTTCCTCCTCAATGATCTGGGTCCTCTCGGCATTGAAAGTCCTTATCTTCTACTTGATCAGCATGTATGAAAGGTCAACATTGAGGCGATGCACGATCACACTGAGGTTGATTCCTTAGATGTCGGATGCCTTCTAAGCAAAGATGTCGATATTTCTCCACTGGAAATTGATCATAAGATATTCCAAGTAGGGGCCTATATTTGTTCCAATCCTAGTAGTCTTGTTAGGGTTCCCCAGCTCGAGCTCGATTATTTTGAACTCCCCGATGGGTTCTACTCGAGTGTTTTTCAACTTTCTCTTCTTATTGGCTTAGCCCTACTTGGGTTCCACTATAGGGGCATTCCCTGAGGTTTTTAATTGCGGTTGAGTCTTTTATTTACTTGACCCGATCGAAATATTGTAACATCGTTTGGCTTTCTGGATATTACATAGCAACTCACATGTGCCAACCAAGGTTGGGAATTTGATCTTCATGTAATAGGTCAGCACAATGGCATGAAAATTATTGAGAGCTGGTTAACCAATTATGATATTATAAGTAAATGGGGCTCGACAACCAAATAGTTTATAATCAATGTCTTTTTTGGGGTGCCTCCCTAAATGATATAGAGAGGTTGATGGAGCTTTCTAGAATAATTTTAGACCCCCCAAACGTGACCAAAGGGGTACACACGGGCTCAAATTTCAACTGGCCTAAGTTCATCCTTTTTAGCGTCAAGAGAAAGATGATGTTGGCCAAGCTATCATTATCAGCTAAAACCTTTCTAACTTCAAAGTTGGCAATCTCAATAGAAATTACCATAGGACAATCAATTTTATGGTTAATATTTTTCCCTTTGAGGTAGGCCAGGTCATCGTCAATGAAGGAGATGGACTTCACGGTTGTGGATAAATGGAATGTTGTTTTAATCAAGGAGGCTTTGGTCGACTCTAGCCTCCTCTGCGTCTGCCTCCTTGTCGACTTTGAGTTCCCCTCAGTGGAACCTCCCATAATCATGTCAATCACTTTTCAAATGGGAGGGCGATCATCCTAGACGAATTTTTTTTCTTTATCCTTCATCCTTAGGCTAATTGACCTTTCTCTATGGGGAGTTCGGTTGATTTTCCCCCCTTTATCCTATGCATCATTGACCACATATTTTTTGAGATGGCCTTGCCTGATGAGCCTCTCAATTTCATCATGGAGATTGGAGCAGTCATCTGTGTTATGCCTCATCTGTTTATGACAATGGCAATATTTCTTCAATTTTTTCATTGCTTTAGTCTTCATTAGCTTCCTCAATTTCTTGAGGAGGTTGTCATGCTAGATTGCAAAAAGGACCTTTTTCCTCGAGATGTTCAGCAAAGTATAGTCATATAAGTGCTTTATTGGAGATCGACCTCTTTCCCTCTGTTTCTAGTCATCTCTCTCCTTATTTTTCTTTTTATCAACCTCAGAGTTTTCGAACTTTAGCCTGTTCATCTCCTCCTGGGTCATTTATCTCTCTATCAAGTCGAGCAATTCCTCCATTGATTGCAAGCGCTCTAGCTTTAAAGCATTAGCATATTTTTTGTGTCTGAGCTCCAAGAACAGCACGTCGATTAGGAACACGATCTTGGAGTTGTCAATTTTCAAGACCTCCATGTTGAATCTTGTAAAATATTCATGAAGGGACTCTTCCTCGTTCTGCTTAATTGTATGGAGATGGGTATAGGGGAGCTTCGCTTTTCGCCAACTGACGAACTGATGTAGGAATTTATCATAGAGCTGGTTATAGAAATATGCTAATGAGGGTTCCAACTTAACAAACCAATTGAGCACTATACCTTGAAAGCGGTCCCCAATATCGTTGCATGGATATATTCATTATGCCTATGCAGTTGCATCATATGTTCGAATTGCATTAGGTGCTCATTAGGATTAGTTGAGTTATGGTACTATAGGAGTCCAATCGAGACCTTAACATCGATGGTAATGCATTCATTGACAATCTTCAAAATAAATAGCGAACCTCTCTCTCGATAAGACCTTTGGGGGCCTTTGGGGTTGGGCACCCTTTTAGTATTTCTCCTCGAGAACTCATCGAGGAGTCTGTTCAGTTGATTCACTTGGTGGGAAACTTCTTCCCACTCATCTTGATCAGCTTGGGTAATATTTTGATCGAAATAAGGCCTTGCACGTTTGGCCCTATGGTATTATAGGGCTTGAATGAGCCAGGCCACGTGATCTGTTGATTTATCCACTTCTTCGCACTGGTCTAATCTGGAATGTTCAAACTTATTACACTACGAGGCTCGATTAGGTTGAACGTAATAGTCTATGGAGTCAGCAATTTTTTCCTTTAGCTCGAGTCGCCCCCTCTCCCTAGGGGGCACCTGGGGCTTGCTTCTTGTATAGCTGATGGTTGCTTGGACTCTTGGCAACCACGACTATCCCCAGGGGACCTTTCATCTGGGGGCGGCGATTGCGGAGTTGTACTGCTAGCTGGGGCTAGCACAATTGTGTACCTGTTCAATGCTACAAAAAGTTAAGCAGAGATCTGGGCAGAGATTTGTTCACTTATAAGCTGCATTAGTTGAAGCATGATCGGCATTACAACTTACTTCAATAAGGCGCTGGGGCCCAGGGCATGTGAACCTTGTCAGGGTTGAGGGGGAGGTGGAGATGTTATCCTCCTATTATCCTCCCTCTTAGATGTGGCTCTCCTAGTGCTTACCACTTTCTCAATTGCAATCTCAAAATTCCCATAGACAGTGCTAAAATGATGAGGTTGAAAGTTATTTTTAGTTTTTATTTGGGCTAATCCAACCAGAGAAGTTGAATGTTCTAACAGTAAGATCTTCTTGGGCTAAAATTTGCGATGAATAGCAAACATTAGACTAGCCAAGATGCCCCCAGCTAAGGCACTCTGATGCTCAAGTTAGTACAAATGAGATAATGGAGCAGTAGAGTAAAAATGTATAGCGTATATGGCATACCTGGAGGGTGATTGACAATAGAGTATTTATAGCCTTCTCTAGGTAGATAATATATTTAAAATGCCCTATCAAGTATAGAGGGCTCTTGCCTTTACTTGGGAGTTATTTGTTATTTTCAATCCTAATACTATTTTAGGTGGCATCATCTTCTATTTTTTAGAATGAATAGTACTCTAAAGGTGCACCTCCTGATAAAGTTGGTGACAGAGGCAGAATTGGGGTGGTACGGGCTATTAATGCAAAGGCATGCTACCTATCAGAGTATTAAATGCAACAAGGATATGATTTAGCACCGGAGTGAGTACTCTGGTCGACGATGATTGACCAGACAAGATGGTCAATTAGAGAGATGGTTGAATGGACTAGGTGGCTTGAAGCCTCCTGTTGGGTAAGGTTGAGAACTATTCACTCAACTTAGCAATTGTGGTTGAGTGACCTAGTGCAGGTGGGTCTGGAAGAGCAGTTGGACTTCGGATGTTAAGTGAACCCGAAAACCCTCTCTGGAGTCAATATCTTCTTAGATTGGGTCTGTTAAGCTATCTTATATCAAATACATAACATAAACATTATTGAAATACTTCTCACGCATTACAATTTTCAATTGGTTTTCCTACTTATAGAATTCCCCCTAAACTAATCAAAAATTGCTAAAAGGAGGTCAAAACTTGTTTATTTATCATCGGACTCAACAAAATTTGAGGCTCTATGCACTTGCATTTTGAGCATTTTTTGAAAAAATAATTGGGGGAATGAATTTTTGGGGGAAAAAAATGAAGAAAGTGCCAACCATTTGCTTTTGTTTTATTCCCAAACCCACTTTTTCTATTTTTTACTATTCCAAAAATGGATGTCATCACTTTTTAAAAATTTTCACCCAACATAATTTTTACTTCCATTTTCAAAACATATTATCTAATAACCTATATATCTTCTCTCTCTCTCTCTCTCTCTCTCTCTCTCTCTCTCTCTCTCTCTCTCTCTCTCTCTCTCTCTCTCTCTCTATTTTATTATTTCTATCTCTTTCCACCTACAATCTACTAAAATAAACATAATTATTATATTTTCGAACATTTCATCCAAACATATTTTCATTTCCACATCACATCACTAATTCTCGCCATTTTAAAAATGATGAAAATGGAAATAAAACCAAATAGCCCCAAAGAAAATAGTTTGAAAATGAGTTGTTTGTTTGTTAATGTTTTGGTGAGGGGACAAAGTTTATTACAAATGTCAAATCAATTATTTTTTTGTTAGGTTTATTGGAAAAAATTAATTTTTTATTTAATATATGTATGTATATTTATAATTTGATGGTGTGTGTATACGTATATATATGTAATGATTGTAATGAAATGACATATAATTCATTTAATTCATAATTTATTTTGATATTTTATATTTTTTCAAAATTATAAATAACAAATGATGTACTACTTTGAAGAAAACATTCATTAATTGAAATTAAATATATATATATATATATATGAAATCATAATTATATGTTAATATTATTAATATTGACTCACATTAAAAAAAATCGTTAAACTATAACATAATTCCAATTTTAATTAAAATGAACTATTTTAACTATTTGTTATTCTAGATTTATGTGTATACAAACAAAACAAATATTAAAATTAGTAATAAAAAAATAATTATTTAAAATTAACTTATAAATTAATTTATTATTGTATTTAATTTTATATGTAATCAATTATTAAATCCAATAGAGTTTTGGTTAATATATCATGTTAAATAGATTAATAAATTAAATATATTATTAGAATATTTAATTATATATGTAATTATTTAACTGTATAAAATATAATTTACATAAATATAATAATTCATTTAGTTAACTAAATAAATTAATTTTATTAATAAAATAAGTTATCTAAATAAGTTAAAATACTAAATAATTAATATATTATTTGGTAAATGAATTATTTAGCAATAAAAAAAGTAATTATTTAAAAGTAATTTATTAAATTAATAGATTATTATGTTAATATTAGATGATAATTAATTTTTTTATAGTTTTAATAAATAGCATGATTAATAATTAATAGATATTACCATTTGCATATTAAAATTTCATATTATATGTTATTGGAACATGTGACATTTTTATTAAATTAAAAATGTATTATTTAATGAAGTAAGAGAGTAATAAATAAATGAGTGATGTGAAAGGTAGAGTGAGAAAATGAAGGGGTCGGCGTGATTTTTAGGGTGTAGGGATTTTTGAGATTGAATTGGGAGGGGTTGGGAGGGGTTTTTTGGATACAAAATTTTGATGTTTTGGAAAAAAAAATTGAAGAATGTGCTTGCTTTTTGGGTTTGTTTTGGGGTTGGAAAAAATTCCCCCAAAATGCAAGTGAACTGGGCCTAAGTTTCCAAATTTCAATGATGATATATTTTTAATATACTCTAAGGTATAGTACTTAAACTATTCTTAAAAGATGTATAAAGTATTAATGTGGGGTTGGGTGTTATCCTTTAGCCCAATGTCCATTAGAGCCATAAGTTTTTTGAATGTCCTTAAGATCTAAGAGCTTGAAATCAAAGAGAGATCGTTAGGAGGGATCCTAGCGAAAAACCTTGGACACTCAAATCAGTATCTAGACAAGAAAAGAGATAGAAAAAAAATAATATATGGAGATAATGTGAAAGTAGACAGTGTTCATACCATAAAAATAGAGTAAAATGGGTATTTATACTAATGTCTCATTTCAATTGAGGAAATTGATGTGGCATGACCTAGGTGCTTTCTACCAAGTTGGGCTGATGGTCAAGATTGATCCTAGTCACTGTCAAGTTGAGTGACTCGAATCTAACTCATTCAAAGTATTTTGCTGCGTAATATTAGTATTATTCAAATAATTTATCGTATATGAACCTAATATATGTTTTAGAATAGTTTTCATACACTTGGCTCATTTGACTTGAGTATGGGTTGAAATAATATTTTTAAGTTGGCCCATCAAGTATTAAAGTGGGCCGCCAATTGTAATAACACAATCACCAAATCCTAATCCTATAAATACCACCATTAATGAGAGAAAATGGCATGGAGGACTTTCAAAATTCGGGTGAATTCTCTAAGCAAATGCATCACAAGTAGACCCACAACATCCACCATCAAACTACAAAATTCCTAGTGCCATGTGGCCCCATCAAAGGTGGAGATTGTTGAGACAAGAAAGAACAACAACCACTCCCATCCTTAAAGAGACTGCCTATGGTCTCGCATTATCCAAAAATCTACCTATACCCCAGAGTCCACCACCAAATGTAAGAAGCCCTATTAGCTATAGCGGACGATGCCTCAGTCAAACTCAATGAAAGCTATTACCCAATATGCTATAAAGCACCCTCAGATGGAGCTCCCTCACTTCTCGTACAGAAGCCGAGAAGTCTCATCTAATTTAGTGCAAATGGAGCTAAGGCAAAATTAATGAGAGATACAGAGCCTCAACACCTATGGTCTTATCAAATGGAAATTCCCAAAGCCAACAAGGGTTGAAGGACAATCATTTTCACAACTAGAGCTCTAATTCTACTCAAGCATATTTTAAGAATAGAAGGTCAACACTACACTAATTTTCATAAAGAACCCCCACTCTATCTCCATACAACATTAAAAATAGATTATTATTCAAGTTCAACCTCAATTAATCCAATGTATTCTAATGAAATTGTATTACTTTAAAAATAATATTATCCCAATTCTTTAGCTTTGTTATTATTTTTTTAAATATAATATCATATTATCATTTATGTTTTACAAAAATATTTGTATCATGTAATGGACTATAACTTAAGCTTTTAATTGTTTAATTTTTTTAATTATAGTATAATCCTATTATTATTTATATTTCATAAAATATTTTCATATTGTGGCTTGTCACAAAATTATAACTAAAATATATGAAATATTAAAGTATTTTAATCAAAAATTTTATTTAATATTGATGTACCATATTATTTTTATTCCAATGAAGATTATTTGGCATTTCTATTCAACTATTCAAAAACAAAATGATAGTATTTATAAAATTATAATATTTTATTTGTAAAAGCAAAACAAATAATAGTTGTATATTTGTATTTCTTACTTAATCTAATTAAGTTAATAGAGTTTTTGCTAATAAGCTTATATTGGCTCATATAAATTGAAATTATGTTGTATATAGGCTTATATTGTAACCTCCCAACTAGGTCTGTCAATTGGTAGGGTTTCACTTTATCCATACCAATACCCTAAAATACTCATATGATAGGACATTATATTTTACCCTGCCATAAAATATCCATACAATGAGACTCTATACCCTATCCTACCCTAAATAACTCAATACTTATTGGGTCTAACTTCTTGAATATAATTTTTTAATATTTTGAATTTTTTTTTTGTATTAACAAATTCTTTTAGTATACGATAACAAAAAAATATTATTAATTAGGATAGATTTAATTAATTATATATTTTTAATGTTATTATACTAAATTAATAAAATAAAAAAGATACTATTTTTCCTTTTAAAATTTGAATTGGTGAGTAAGGTATCATATATTAGTCCACTTTCTTGTATTGTTGGTTTGATCATATTCTAATTAAGCACTATTTTTTAAAAAAAATTATTTCTTTTTTAAAAGTATTTATAATTTAAATTTGATCCAATAGTTTCTTTATGTAGATAAAAGATATTATAAGTGTCAAATAGCTCTACTTTCTTTCATAATTGTTTTTTACATTTTTCTCTATAATTATATTTTTTATCTCTTTAATTTTATATATTTTATTTTTTCAAATAATTTTTCAATATAAAATATTTAAAATATCACATTAAAATTTAAACTATATGCCATACTTTATGATAAATAGATTAATCTTTCATTGTTATTTTCTTAGATGCCATGGTGGACTCATATTTTTTGAGCATATGCTATTGATTTTAAATGCAACAATTGACTAAAGGAAATTGAGATAAAAAAACAAATATGGATGGTGTGAATAGAATAAAATATTTCATATTAAAATGAGGATCTATAAATTATTGAAAAAAATATTTTATTGTGTAGAAAATATAAATATTTTTAATTATATTTATATGTATATTAAAAATTTATCATTAGTCTATTTTTAATTTGGTATATGAATTTTTAGGTTAATGATTAAATTTGGGTATTAGGATAATTGGTAATTATTGGGTATGGGTCTATGGGTAACACATGGGTATAGATCCTACTCGTACTCATTGCATTATTTTAATGGGTATGAGTAGGACCTGGGTAGGGTAAAACTCACCCATTGACAGGCCTACTCCCAATAACGAGAATTGAGATTATTTACAATTTGTAATTTTATACTTATATTTTTTGTTTAATGCAATATCAAAATGTTAACTAAAGAAATCTGACAAGCCAGCAAATTGGGAAATAAGGCATGAAAGATAAAGTAAAATAGATTAATGAATTTTGAAGTTGATAAATCTTTTGATTTTTAGGTGACACATCATTTCTACATATATAAATTTATATTCTTATAGTATTAATATTAATATGTAATTTTTTATATTGCATAGATAAAGAATAGCTCATTTTATATTGAATGATGTATTTTAAAATTAAATAAAAAATTAAAAATATAATTAATAGTTTAAAATTTAGTGTAGTATGATGTAAGTATCTTTTTAAGTATATAAAAGACTTTTCCTTTTTATTTATATAGTATTAGTTTAATTGAATATTCTTTTTTCTCTCTGTTATTAAATTATTGTGAACTTTTTTCTGTTTGGGCCCAGTTTTGGTTTATTGAACTCGCGGCTTAGTTTTAATCAACGTGTCTCAAATTTATGTCGCATCAAACAAAATATTTGGATCTAAATGTTATTTTTGCGAATTATTAATTAAAGGAGTCGTACCATCTTCATATATGCGAAGTTTGAAATTTAAATTTAAATAAAACATTTTAATTCAAATGTTAATAAAAAAATAATATTTTGTGATTCTTAATTCAGAATGAATTAAAAGTGACTAAGAAACAAAAATTTATTGATCATTGCAGCATACACTGAACAATTCATATCAACATTTCAAATTTGATCTATTTACTTTCAAACTTTCTTTAGTTGGATCGAATATATTTACTATGTTTAATTAATTAAGGACATAAAATGATTAAATACAGTATTAAGATTGACTGTAATGAAATTAAACTTAAAATATCATTCACTAGTGGAATAACTTTTACTTTTTTGTTTCTATCATATTTGTTGGATGCTAAAGACTATTGGTAAGCCCCCCACAGAAATGAACCTTATGCTGTGTTAATATGTGATTTATAAAGTTAATGGGCCAACCCCACAATGTCTACTCATTGATAACAATTGATGGAGATTATTCACTACTGTTCTACAACAATCCTTGCTGCCCCATAATTGTGATGGTAGTGCATATAAATTGACTTAACTAACAGTTTTTATGAGAGTATAATCAAGTGAATTATAGATTATTATATTAATATATAGGTGGATAATATGAGATAGAGTCCATGGGTTCAAACCAATCCATATGATTTTGACTTAAGTTGGGTCTTAAAATTTTCGAAATGGATTCAAGTGAGTTAGGTTGTGATGGGCTTTATTAAATTTAGTTCAAAAATAGACTTAAGTAGTTTTAAAATAGTTTTAAATGGGTTTCAAATGGGTCCATTTCAAAAATTAAACTGAAATTTAATATGCCTAAAAATGAATTTTGCATTGATAATCAAAAAGCTATATTATTTCTATTTTGTTTTTGTTAGTCTCAAACTTTTAAATTATTAATAATTTTAAAATTAAAATATACATCATGGTCTCTGAACATATTAATAAATTAGCTGTTTAAAATTCTTTCAATACATAAATTTTAAGGGAACAATATCTTTCAAAGTATGCATGATATTAATTTGGATAGAATAATATATCCAATCTAACACCCAAAAAGCATAATCATTTTTGTCTAAAGAATGTGAAATTTTTAAAAATGAAATTGATCAATGGAATGCAAATTAATTTTCCTAGAATGCGACTGAGCATAATAATTTCATAAAAAAAAATCAACATAATCATAAATATGAATATCATAATGAACCTATCTATGATCATAACAAGATATGGACATAGTATTTGAAATGAAGTTTAGAAGACCCAAAATTATATTCAAACAACTTACAATTTGTTCAAGAATATGCTTCCACACTCGTGGGAACCCTCTTTGGAAACCTGGATTCATTTTAAGTAACGCTTAATGTATAGGTCAATCAATGGATGGGAACCTCAAACTCAATGAAATTAAAATATTTATAATCAAATCTAATTAATATTAATTAAATTCAAATTCGATTTCAAAATTATTTAAAATAACATAATGGAATGTTTGATGAGTGTTCTAAAAAAATTGTTACCATGGGAATAGTGGATGAAAGCTCTTGATCAATGTCAAATCCAAGTATTTTTGTATTAATGCGGATGGATTAATCTAATCAGATAATGTGGAGATTGAGCATCAATTTCTTTTAATCGGAAACTATTTTGCAAATATGATTAAGTGGATATATATTGTATATATAACTACTCGAAAAGATAATAGTAGTGATTAAAGTATTAATCGATAGTGAAAATTATAATGTATTAATCGATAGTGAAAATTATTATTAATGATATGTAACAAATGATAATAATTATTATTTTGCTATATATAGTGATACATCTCACACATTTAATGATAAAAATAATTGGTGTTTAAGTTACATATTGATAATATTTAATTAAATTACCGTTATTGGCAATTAATAATATATGAGGGATAATTTAATATAAAAAAAATAGCCATTATAATTTGTGAACATATTTTTGTTTGTTACTATTAAACTTGTGAAAATTATATTAAAAAGGTAATTTATTACAATAATGATTAATAGTAATAATTAGAGTTTTAAACTATCATTATTGATAATTTAATAATATATGCATATTCTGGTATTGACAGCTCAATCGCACAAAATTTATCAATGAGATTTGCAACAATATTTGGTTATCACCACAAACCCAATTTTTGTTGTCTTAAACTTATGACAATCATTATTGTGACAAAAAACTCTGATCACTTAATATGTATAATAAATGGCATATTCTTGCTAATTTTCTTTCTTCTTTACAGTGATATATATCTCTAATTGTAAAATAATGAAACTTAATTACAAATTTTGTTACTATTAAATTTATAAAGATCACTATTATATTGCGAATTAATAAAGTATGAATGAAAAGTAATACTTAAAACTATGAAGATTTGGTTTCAAATTTCACCAAAAAATAAAAGATATGGCTGCCATTTGTTTTCTTTAATCGCATTGCAATAGTCCTCAAGGGTTGATTTTTCATTGATAATTGATTGTTAAATATTAACATTCACATAAAAATCGTTATTCCAATAAAATAAAATTCTTATTATGACCAAAGCAATTAATAACAGCTTCTACTCATCACTTGGCATCGAATCTCTTTACATTCTTGTATTTGTAGTAGAAAGGGAGCGCAGATTGTGGGATCTCCACTTTTACATTCTTGTTTTTGTAGTGGAAAGGGAGTGCAAATCATGGGATCTCCACTTTAGGGTTGGAATGATTGTGTTTTATACTCATTTTATTCTCAATTTCACTATAGTAAATTCAGAAAATGCCATTGGGCATTGTTTTGTAATTTGGAATAGGCCAATTTTTACTTTCAAATTAAAATAGAAGCAGCCCTCACATTGGTATTTTTTCTACCATCATACAGGCTACTCTCCGTTTTCCACTTAAAGCTGTTACGCCCATCAATAATATTCCTCTTCACTTTCATTCTCCCACATTATGTCACAATTTTTATGTTCATCTTGTCAAATCATTTTAACTTCAAAATTTAATTAAATATACTTTCTATTTAAGTAATGATTTACACACACTTTCCAACAATCCACTAATCATTAAACTTCAATATTTAATTACCTTATTCATAAAAAAAAACTATTTCAAAACAATATACCCAATTACATTTTCAATATTTCCCATTTTCCAACCTATGAATATTTTTACTAATATATTTATTTATTTATTTCAACTGTCTAAAAAATACTGTGGAAACAATACATTCATCACATTTTTATTTTCTCATGCACTATAATTATAAAATGAAAATGTACTCTAAATAATGAAAATAAAATGAGAATAAAAACATAACTAATTCGGTTCTTACGTTCTTGCTTTTGTAGTAGAAAGGGACTGCGGATTGTGGGATCTGCACTTTTGACCATAACATCAGAAAGACCCAAGAATTTCACCATGTGTATGGGACTAACTCATGTGGGGAGCACTTCAGACAGCCGTGCCCTTTACAGCACATCAGAGTACAGACGCCAAAAAGCATTCCCTAAAAATTAGTAAAGAATTCCTTGATTATGACAAAAGGCAAAACTTTTAACAGCGTCGTAAATAGAGCTTCCAGTGATTCTAGGATTCTAGCTAGACTTCCTTTGATGAACCGAGGGCGTCTGTTGTCCGTCAGCCGACTAGGAACAAGGGACCAAGGCAAATAGAACTTTGCGGCAACCTCCGAATAGTTTGTTTTGTACTAAAAAGATGTTTCCAAAGATAAAAGAGGAGAACTTTTATAAATTGATTCAAATTTGTTTTTGTCTTGTTCAATGTGGAATCATTATAAATAATAATAATAATAATAATAATAAATTGATGACAAAATAATAAGTAAAAATATAAAAATTATCATTGATTATAAATATTAAGGAACAAAAAATTTAATTTTATCACTTTAATAATTATATAAACTAAATAGTGACAAGAATAGTATTTGAACTGTTATCATTGATAATTAATGATACACATTGTAGCTACCCCTTTCAAGATAGCACCTAAGTTGAGGCACCGTTCCATTCACGCTTAATTCAAACCCATAAACAAGCAATAGGTCCATAATAACGTTCAAACTTATCAAAAATAGCAATAGATTTCAAACTTACTAACTCAACAAAACATTAAATACACCTCATAATTCTACTTCTTAACATTTAATTAAACATCTACATGCCTCAAGTCGTTAACATCAGTCTTGGCCTACCACAATGTCTTTAAATCCAAGCTCAATAGTTAAGTGAATCCATTTACACACATAAGCACCTGTTCAATTTACAAACTATATCTTCTCTTTAGCCAAAGCTAGAGATCCCTTTCCATCACATAATCCTGTCCGATAAACATGAATAACATGAGGGTAAGTTCAAAAGACCTAGTGCAAGATAATAGTAACCAAAAGCACTAAAGATCTGTCAAGGAATAATTAACTTATTAGATAAAAAATTTAACAAGTGAACGGGTACATTTCAAAATACAGGTGATAACAAGTTTGGAAAACAAGCATTATCAAATCAAGACTTTTAGTAAGTACTAGCTCGGGGGTTGTTATCATCGACTCGAATAGTGCAACTAGCTCAACTACTTTACTATGCGAGGTATCGCTATTGGTCAACTCAACCAATTTACTATAGGAGGTATCACTGCTAACTCGTTCGGCCTAGACAATAGCCCAAACTAAACTAAGAACTACACCATCCTTATTGCTCCAAGAGCAAGTTTCAAGTGATCATTCAAGAAATGAGTATGAACAAACAAACCCTTATAATATATGCATTTCAATAAAACAAGACAAAATATGCATATCAAATTCACCTTATTCCATTCAAACAAGTGCTTTCATAGCATAACAACTTGGCATACAATTGGTTTGCTCACGCGGACTGTGTGGAGTATTACCCAAATGGACTATATGGCACATTGTGAATACCCAAGCGAACTGCTCAGTGTACCGCAAATACCTAAATGGACTACTTAGCGTATCGTGGACACCTATGCAGATTGCAAGGTGTGTGTTAGGTATCCCAACATTCCCCCTAGGATAGGTATTCGGCCCAAGTACAATCTCCACACAAGTATATTAAGTACAACAAGTACAAATCAAGCAATTGGATTTGCCGATGAGGCAACATATGAACGATTAGCAAGTACAATCAACCCAACTGGCTAAATAACAAGATACAAACAAGTGAGTGTGCCGACAAGGCACCTGATAACAGTTCAAGACGAAAACAAGCACTAGATAGTGACAAGTACCATTCAAGATATGTGTTGATCAAGACAAGTACCAGACTAGACATAAGGGAGTTTTGGAACAAGAACTAACTCAATAGAGTGAAAACAAGTACTAACCCTCACAGGGATATACAAGTCAAATAACTGATTACGAACAAGTATACAAATAAGTACAAATCTCAATAAAGCAAGCAAGTACAATTCAAACATTTATGAGTAGGTACAATCAAGCAAGTTAACCCTTACAAGGGTTATGCCACAAGAACAAATAGGTATAGCAAGGTTAGAATGATAGACCCTTACCTCCATTATCTTAAGAAATGTACCCAAAAAATAGCAGTTCACTGGTCCTCGGAACCCACCTCTTCGTCACCTAACCAAAAGAGCATAATTATAGTCAAAAGACTTCCAATACATCACTGTCATGCTTATCATTAATCCAAATTTGTTAATTAATTCATTAACATAATAGTTTAAAGCTTAAATGGCGCTATCATCCAAATAATGACTAATAAGGTTAGTATTGCCAAAACAAATCTTGATTTTCACATTGATTTCATTTATCAGAATAGACTAGTCCTTATTTACATAGTCTTATCATAATATCAACCTGGAATCACAATAATTGCTTAATTCTTCACAATTAATCCCAGCAAATGCCACTTAGGTCTTAAATCCGCAATTAGGATTTTCTCACTTAAATAATCTTAATAAATCTTAAGATTATCAAAAAATAATAAAATTTAGTTCGTTAAGCTTATAATGGCACATAAATGTTCCAAAATCTTAATTCCGTATTACCTTAAATAACCTATTCACCATCACTTAGGTTCCAAATTCATAAAATCAAAGTTTAATCACTTAATTAACTCAATGAATCCCAAAATTATCTTAAAATAATACAAATTCGGATCCATTACAATAGATCTCTCCATGCATGGGAAATATACGTATCCATCGTATATTAATCTTTCATTCTTGCATAAAACTAGGTCTAACAAGATAACGATACAACAAGTGTATACACACACACATATATACAAAATCCTTTTTCCAACTTTACCCATGATTCAATCTATGAAACCTTGAAACCACAAACTGAGGGCACTGTTATGATCACTGTGACGCAGAGGTGAAATTATCTTCTCGCTGCCATTGCCGGCAGCCATTCACTGCCACTGGAAATGCTCAACACCACTACCCAAAGATGTGTTTCAGTTCAACAAATCCGATGCCACAACAAATTTTAAGTTTTGTTGTCAGGAAGGCTATGAATTGCAACTTCAAAGTGGCGACACCACCACTTGCCACTATGCCTGGTTTTGCTCCGCCTGTCATTGGTTCTCAAAATGGAAACCACCATGTTGTTCATTGAACTAAGCCCGTCACATAACAGCTTTGCTATGCCTTCATAAGCTGCCAGAAAGAGCACACCCACCAACTCCGTCATGAGCTCACCACGGTCCTAAGATTTTTGGGGTTTCACTAGTCCAAATGGTGAGTTCTTGGTACCGGCGTGTTCGCTGTGAAGAGAGGAAGAAGATGGCTGGGTTGGTTTGGTATTTTCAGGCTTGCTGAAAAAAGTTGCTGAAGAGAGAAGGTTGGTGATGCTTTCGGGGAGAAATGAGGAAGAAAGGAGAAATTTTCTATATATAAATCTTATTTTTAGAATTTAAAGATTGACCCCTTAAGCTTTCTCCAGCCTGCAATTAAGTCCTTCAAAAATTTTTAATTCTTCAATTAAGCCCTATAATCTTTTGAGTACCCAACATCTCATCGTTTGACCCAAAATATTAGCCATGCAACCCCAAAATTTTTAGAATGTGCTCCAATCAAGTTTCTAAAAATTGCAAATTTACCCCTAAAACTTTCAAAATTCTTGCAATTAAGTCCTTTTGATTTATTTTTTGAGCCCTAAAATTCAACCAATCAATATCTTGGTTTCTAAATCCTTATTTTTCAAAAGTACTAAATTTCAGGGGTGTTACACACATACAGTCAATGACAATTTGGTGACATTGAAAATTTTATCACAAATTATACTGACGATTCTATTGTTGCTAGTTTGTCACAATAAGAGTGCCACTAATTGCTGATGATAACAACTTAAAACATCAATATTTATCATTTTTTTAGTCATATTGTGACAAATAAAAGTTATTGTCATTTAAAAGTATTATTAATAACAAAATAAAGTTATTGTCACTTAATATATTATTAATTAGTAATAATTTTTATTTTGTTACTTATTATTTCATTACTAATATTATATATATAGTGAATAAGAATGGAGAATTCCATCATTATATGCTAAACTTCTCCATTTAATTTGTGAATTGATGTCACTCAAGAAATAATGATGTCTTCCTCTCATGCTTCCAACATGTAGTAGCTACTAGTCACATGCACTTAGAATTGAATTATTAGACATCTTTAGCTATTGTATTATATCATGACACAATTAATTAATCATTGCCAAAATTTCTTCACCAAGTAAGAAGCCAAAAATTAGGCTATGGTATATACTGTGGCTACACCACTCGACAATTGCAGTCTTTCTTGTACAATGTCAGAAATTTCACAAGCTTATTTCACTGGAAATAATGCATAAACAATTGGCAAATCTTTCACATTTGGTGTCCAAATTCACTTTGGATCCTCTAGTTAGCTAGGTTTTATTTTATTTTATTTTTTTATTTTCTATTCTAATTTTATATATATGACAAGTATATTTGATTCTCAATAAATTATTTTTATAAAAAAATATTTAATATACATAATATATATTTATAAAATAGAATAAAAGATAAATTAAAAAATGAAAGGAAAAAAAAATCTAAACTGATCCAAATTTGCTCCCCTATGTAAAATCTTCTTCATATACCGCCTATGGTTTCTTTTAAGGGAGGTCCACACTTTTCAGACATCTGATTTGGGTACGTTGGGGCCATCACCCCACGCCCTGATGGCCCTCACCTAGTAAATAACTAATTACTAATGGAAACTGAAAATTATAATGTCTTAATGCCTCCAAACAAGTAGCCAGCATTTTTACCGAGATCTTGTTCTATCAATAAGGAAAGTAGAATGAGAAAAAGATTTTCTTTTTTTCTTTTTAACAATCCTCTTCTAATATATATCACAAACTAAAACCAAGCGCATAAATTTCAAATAAATACTTTGCTAGTCACATATATTTTACGTATATCCATAGCATTGACTGTGAAATACAAATTAAGTATAGAAGTTTTAAAATGAGTAATAATAGCCAAGCGTTGAAGCAAATTTTAGATCATGAAACAAAAAAGTCATAAATTGAGTATATTGTTATACAAATATTAAATTAGTTTGTTCAATTTAAAGTGAAATAAAAAATTCAAATGTAACGATGATTGATCTTGATATTTCATAACTGCCCTTCAAAAAATGCAAGAACTTTCTCCCCATGCACCTAAAATTTCGTCTAATTTTAAAATTACCTAAAATACAAACCAAATAAAATATCTTCATTATAAAATTTGCCAACTCCCATGCATAAGCATGCCCACAAATTAAATTGGACAACAACAAAAGTTGGCCAATTGTTTACTTAGCCAAAGAGGGTGACCACTAATTATTAAATCGTCACATGCTTGCCCAAAAGTAGTGCATGTGGATTCGGACATGTACAAAGAAACCATCTGAAAAAAAATCAGACTGCCACCAAATTTTCTGCTAAATTATTACCAACCTGGCCACCGTTTAGCAAGGCTTGGTCGTGTAATAACTTATCTCTTTATATATTTCTATGGTTGGCTGATTCTTGGAATATCTCTGCTGGCATGCATACCATTGATGGAGCCCACCTTCTTACAAGCTAGATTTGAGTTTTTCACTCTTGGAATTAATCAGACGCGCTTAATTGCACCTTAAAAAAATTGTCTTAACAGTTGGATCAATTGTGTGTAATTCCATGTGCTTTCACAAGGTTAGAAGGTGCAAAGAGAATCAGGAATATTTTGCAATCAAGGGCCCCACGGGTGTGTGCGTCAGGAAAATACCTGAGATCAATTTACCAAAAAAAGCAAAAGAAAAATTAAATAAAATGGCTGGGGAATGCTCTCTCTCTCTCTCGTATTGGTGTAAATTATGATTTATTAAAATTTTGTTTGATATACCATATGTAGTGCGTCAATTAAACTAAATGACAAGTACTACGTATGGTGCGAGTGGTAGTGTTGGAATATATGATTATATGATTAATACTGAGATATGTAGATACCAACAGGCCGTATATATTTACCATCGAAAGGTCAAAAAAGGTTAGCGACCTCATGTATTCGGTTTATATAAGATGAAATAAGATGAATTGATGAGGCAGTATTTTAAATATCTAGTAATCTTAGTTAATATATTATAATCAATTTTGTTATTATATTCTGATTGTTAGGGACCATATAATAATCTTATTATTTTTTCAATATAGCGACTTCTTAATAAGATTCAAACCCAATTACAATTTTGACCATCTGTTAAAGAAAAGGAATCAGGTTGCCTTATAGACCTTTGGGAATGAGAAATAGCCAATTTGTAATTAAAATTCCCATTAATGTAAATGTCCTAGGATAGAGACATTCCTCGTCGGTTTTATAGATTTCAATCCACCTGAGAGATGTAACAAGTGAAATACTCTCTGGATAAAAAAAAAATCAATGAAAATAGATATATTTGTAAAGATACAAATTATTTGAACAAAAATAGAAAGACGTTGTAAAACTTGGTGGTTCCCTAAAATTGTTGTATGTTAACTGGGTGCAGCGTGGATCGTCAAACTTTTCTACCTTTAATTTTATTCTCATGAATTGTTTTTGTAATTAATTAAATATTCTGATTGGAGCAACCATTGTTTTACCCAAAATGCGCCAAATTGTGCAAGATGGTTACTGAGTAGGACAACTAAGCATAACTTTAATTGTCCACTTGAACATATTATCAAATAGTGCTGTATTTGCTGTGAGAGCCCTAGTGCGTGTCTTCTTCTTTCCTATAAATTGAAACGCTCAAAGGTTTGATATTTACTAAAAAATATGGCTACTCAAAACGAAAAAATTGATACTCGAACACCCTTGATTTCGGTCCTCCAGAAAAATGATCCTAAATCTGAAGGAAACATGACGTCAACAAAAATCTGAAATATAATATTTTTGATAACTAAGTGGGTTTCATATAATAATCCCATACATGGGCAAATATAAAATCCTGCATAGTAATTGTTTCGGTTCCAAGCATAGTAATTCTGCATAGTTTAAGACTGTTCCAAGCACAAAGCTGCCCATGAATGATGATGATTATTTCTGTTAGGTGCATGTAGTCAATGTTTAATTATTTGGGATTAGCTTGTTTGGTGCAAATTGTCATTAATGTTAAATTTATGAAATCTCTTCCAGTTCTGATTTTGACTAAATTCAATTAAAGAATTTTATGAATTTCAAAGATATATTTGGAGCTTATAACATATTACCTTTTATTATACAAATAAACTCTTGGAAGGGTTTAGATAAAATAAAATTTTAAAACTTATAAAATATTGATAAATTATAATTCTATAATTAATATAATTAAAAAATAAACAAGTTTTTTCAAATTTTAAGAAATATGTTGAAAACTCCTTATTTTTATAGAAAAGAGCTTATAACATCATAATACAGTATTTATGAGCTTATAAGCTTCTCTGATAAAATTTTACAAATAATTTACATCTTTAAATTTTAAAATATATTATAAAATATTTTGAAAAGTTTATATGCTCGTTGAACACTCTCTAATTATCGGAGTTTTTAACTTTTTCACAGGGCTTACAATGCAATAACATCGAACGCTCAAAATAAACATTCAAATTTGTGTGGACATTTTCTAAAATAAGTGGCAACAGATCTTATGTCTCCGCAACAAAGATGATCGATGTAACAAGCGAGTAGAACTGTCGAAGTTGGAAGCAATGATTACATACTTGTATGACGTAATTATAAAGAATTATTGGCGTGTAAAATAATTACCACAGTAAGATTGATTCCATTTCCACAGTAAGAAACTCCAACCAAGTTGCGCCATGATTAGCATCTGATAATAAGGGCAAAAGTAATTCACCCGATTTAGATTCAAATGAATCATCATTCGAGAAAATGAGGGTCTAGCCTATGAAAATGCGACAAGCTGTTAAGTGTTCCGCTAGCAGTACAAATTGGAATACAAGGGAAATCAATCATGCAGTTTTAAAATAATCGAGATTTGGTTTTTGTTTTATGATACTAACAAATTGAAAGTTAGTGGCCACCTTTAGTATAAATAGTGAGATACTCATTGTAAAGCATGCCCACTACATTCGAAGAGAGTTAGATATTTTTTGCTTTAGTGGGAGTGAAGGAGTGAGCAGTAGTGTGAGAAGGGGGGAAATTTTGACAAAAAAATGGCTGCTCATAATGAAAAAATTGATCTTCAAACACCCTTGATTTCAGTCCCCCAGAAAAATGATCCTGAATCCAAAGGAAAATTCACTAGAGATGAGATTTTTGCAGAAACTAAGTTACAATTGTTCCTGGCAGGTCCCATGATGTTTGTCAATCTTTTATTGTCACTAATACAAACAATTTCAGTTATGTTCGTTGGCCATGTAGGAGAACTGGCCCTCTCCGGGGCATCCATGGCCACTTCCTTCGCATCTGTCACAGGATTCAGTTTGCTGGTGAATTTTTCGATACAATTTCATTCCCCTGGTTTCCAACAGACACTAAAATTTTGTATTTCTTACGTCATTTGTACTTTTGGGTTCTTAGGTTGGAATGGCATGCGCATTAGATACCTACTGTGGGCAATCTTATGGCGCAAAACAATACCATATGCTTGGAATACACATGCAGAGAGCCATGCTTGTGTTACTATTTGTAAGTATTCCTCTTGCATGCATTTGGGCCACAGCAGGAGATATTCTTCGGTTACTAGGACAGGATCCAGCAATTGCAGCCGAAGCTGGATCCTACGCGCGTTATATGATCCCCTCGATTTTCCCGTTTGCCCTCCTTCAGTGTCAATTCAGGTTTCTCCAAACTCAAAACAACGTTGTGCCGATGATGCTAACATCTGGAATCACAACACTGGTTCACATACCTATTTGCTGGCTCCTGATCGCCAAGCTTGGACTGGGGAGCAAAGGCGCGGCCCTGGCAAACGGCATTTCTTATTGGACCAATGACCTTTTCTTGGCGTTGTACATTAAGCTGTCTCCTGCTTGCAAGCACACTTGGAAAGGTTTGTCCAAAGAGGCCCTGCA
>JACGDI010005377.1:230961-261311 GCA_014898725.1 Jacaranda copaia
GGGGAGTGCAATAAGGTGATCCATCAGAATTGATCTCTAAAAGATTTTCATCTCTTCAAAGACACAGTTCACTATCATTTCTAGTATTCGTCATGCTTATAAAATTGCTTACATCTCAGTGTACGGGTTGCAAATGAGTTGGGTGCTGACCGGCCAAAAGGAGCCCGTCTAGCCGTGTACATGGCCACATTCATGGTGGCACTGGAAAGCATAGTGGCGGTTGCAGTCATAATCTTGGGCCGCAAGATCTGGGGATACTGTTTCAGCAGTCAAAAAAATGTAGTCTTATATGTTTCTGATATGATGATACTAGTTGCTGTCGCAAACTTGGCTGATGGAGTTCTCTCTGTTCTAAACGGTATGCTTATATTGTATATCCAAATATCAAAATTTAACAAAAAACGATGAATTTTAAAACCTTTTATTTATAATATATTCATTCTTGGACTTCTTCAGGCATTGCAAGAGGATGTGGCTGGCAAAAGATTGGTGCAATAATAAACCTGGCATCCTTTTATATAATTGGAATTCCCCTCGGCATAGTGTTGGCATTTGTTTTGCATCTTGGAGGGAAGGTAACTTCAAAAATCACTAGCCTTTGTGCCATTTCCTTTCTCTCATCAATATGTGTTAAACTTGTTTGTTACTTTTTGGTGCTCAGGGCCTCTGGACTGGAATCATATCTGCAATATTTGCGCAAACTCTTTTCCTGTCAATCATAACCATCCGCACTAATTGGGAGACAGAGGTAAAAGATACTTCATATTCACTTATAATCCCACTTAAAGAATTGTTTTTAGAGATCAACTTTTTCTTAAAGTTTCAACTTTTTGGGGGGTGGTTATATATAGGCGAGGAAGGCTTCTGCTAGAGTTTTTGACTCAACAATCCCAGTTGTGGCGTAGTGTGAAAAGATGATGAAATCAAAGTGGCTCCTTTCTGGCACAAATCCCAGTTGTGCTCTGTGGATGGCGAGAGAGCCATATCAGATAAATGTCTGCAGTTGGGCCAAAGGAGACGAATCTATGAAGACATTTGCAGAATATCCCTCAGTCTTGTTCGAATTATTGTTTTATGTTTGTGTATACGGTTTGAGATTATTTGTGAGATTTGTGGTTGTGAATATTTAATGAGCATTTGTATTGGTTGGAGTGTTTTTCTAAAATATTATTTTAGTAAAGAATAATTTTCAAACTATTATTCTTTCAAAATTATTTCCTATATTATTATCAAATTGCCACATGTATTGTCATGCGAGTATTGTCTAGTGCATAGTTTCATTTTCTTTACATCCATTCCCAAACTCGTTCATTAAATTTTTTAATATACACTCTCTCTTATCCGACATTTTCAAAACATCACTTGCATCTAAATCATAATCTAACACTGCAATTTCTTGGGTGCACCATTGTATAAAAGAGCCATCACAAGAATTTGGAAGCACATTTGTCACTTTATTAGTATTGCTAGGAATTGCTTCCAAGTAAAATTCCAAACAATTGAAGGGCTAGTTTGGTTGGTGGGATTAGATAGGATTAGGGAAAGTTATTCTTTTTAGTTCCACATTTGATTTGTGAGTTTGTTTACACATAGGTTTGTGATTCATCATTGGGCTCTTATATATAAACCTAATTGTGGTATTACTAAACTCATCCTCACACCTAGGATAATTTATCCTAGCTAAATCATAACTCTCCCTTTGTAGCAAAAAGTCTTATTTGCCCTTAGTTTTTTTTGCAAATTATTATAAAATTAATTATTGTTGATGACTATCTTGGATAATTATAATATTATTTGAAAATTATAAAAAATAATTATGTATTATGAGAGTAAATTATAGATTACAAAAACCAATAATGGTAGAAATTTATAAAAATAAATTATAAATTAATAATTTTGGAAAGGGTAAATGTCGCCAATAGTCCCTCATGTTTTGATTTCGATCACTTTAGTCCTCAATCTTTAAAATTTCATCTTTTAGTCCCTAAAATTAATTTTTAGTTTCATCTTCGTCCCTAACTCAACTTTCTAGCAGGTTTTTATCGAAAAATTGGCAAATGGTGATATTTTGAGGAGTAAAATTGTCAATCTAATCTATAATGTTTCATTTTAGCCCCTATATAAGGTGTTATGTTAGTCCTTATGTTACTTTTTTCTTTTTTATAAATACATATCCGTGGGTGTATATATATTTGTGTATAATATATGTGTATATATAATAGATACTAATATTAGTCACATGCTTATATATTATTAATAATATTTAATAATATATTATTGATATATTAATATCATTTGTGATACTATTATAATTGATAATATTAATTATATGATTAATAATATATTAATAATAATAAAGATTATATTATAATAATTTTAATTATATTCATAATATATAGTATTAATAATAATACATGATACTAATAAATATTAAATTAATTTTATTATTAATATTATTAATCATAAGAATAATAAGATTAATATTTTCAATGGTAATAATAGTGTTATTATGATAATATAATTATCTAATATTATTAGAATTATTATTAATAATATTGTTAATAATATATTAATTTTGATTCTAAACTTATATTACAAATTAAAATTTAATAATTTTGAATAATATTAAAATAATTTAATTTATTTTGAATTAATAATTTCAAAAAATTGAAAAAAAAAAATAAGTCAAGCTATTAATATTGGAAAATTATTAAACTAATCCGAATGTTATATTTCCACATATCATAACTATAAAAATAATTTATTTTTATTCTAATTTATTAATTTTATAAATTAACATTTTTGAAAAATTATAAAAATAAATTAGAAATTATGGGTTAGATTCATTCTGTTGAGACTTTGGGAAGTGATTAAATTAATAAAAATATGGAAGGAAAACAATTTGAAAAAAGCAAATGTGTCTCTGTAACTATTTATTGCAAAAATAGTTTGTGAAAAAAAAAAAAGGATAAGAGAAAGAATTGCTTGACTCCTTTTTAAGCCAAAGGACAACATGGTCATTTCATGAAATAATCAAATGGCAAGGATTATTATACCTCCAACCAAACAACAATCATGTGCGTATATTTACAAACAATTATTCAAACCAAAAAATACTACAATAATTAATAATTAAACAACTTATCATGAGATAAGTTATCAAGAGATAAATTTAAAATCCAACCAAACTTGCCTAAAGTGTCATCATCTTCAATTGGTAAAGCTATATACTTGCGAACGTTACCTGAATACCTATGAGTGATCTTAATCCCAAAATGCGGTTGACTGAAACTTGCGATGGCATGCATTTTGTCCACCAACTCATAATATTTGGCTTTGTTGCTCATTCTAATTGGTTTTGGACTTGCGCTCTCATAATTAATTTCATGTGAATCATATGTTATCCTTCCATTCTAATAACACAAGATTGTAATATGTTCATAAGTCATTTTAATCAAGTTGAGCAAAAATTCTACCAATAAGATCTGGAGATAAATACATGAAATGAGAGTTAAAAATCAACCAAAAAATAAGTTTTAAAAAATAAATCACACGGGAGGAAAAATATCAAACTTTTTTAGTGTTAATATTGAAAATAAAAGTAAATATCACATCAAATTATTTTATTAACTAAATAAATCAAACAAACAAAGCAAGATTAAGAACCCTAAAAGTTTTGCAGCAAGAAAGAAATTTTGTTCTATAAACTCCTATTATAATTTTATGACATTATAAAAAGAAACAAGAGAAAAGTTAATGATTGGCTCTTACCTTTACCTGTGTTGAGATGTGTAGATTAAGGATGAAAAAGTTAACCAAATTTATTTGCTACCTTTTGAATTTAAAAGATAGTGAAACTCCATCAAAAAGTTGAAAAAAAAGAAAAGAAATTCCCAACCAATAAAATTCTTGTGGGTCTTTTAAAATAAGGAAATATTATAAATTCCAATTAATAATTTTTTACTTATAGACAATACATGTTGTAATAAGGTAATAATATGGAAAATAGTTTTAAAGAGTGATAGTTTGGAAATTATTTTTTATTAAAACAATATTTAAAAAAAAAACACTCGTATTGGTTGTTCCACTGGAATTGTCTTTTTTTTTTTTTGGTTTGTGTGTGTGTGTGTGTGTTTATTCCACTGGGAATATTGCACCTAGAGTGTATGTTTTAAATTTGAGAACAACCAACGTTAGACAAAGTTACTAAAAATTGTAAAGCGATGGTATCTGAGGGTGTCAATTGTGTGGGGATGAGTGCAAGTGGCGACAGTATCTAAGCGGTGAACCGGGTTTCAGGTTGAATCCAAGTGGGGTGGAGTGGGACACAATATTACTTCATTCGAACTTGATTGATTTTTACTTTATATCATATTTAGTAGACGTGCATATAGACAAAAGAAGTACTGTTTTACTCCGTCACTTTATGAATTAAAGTATATTAGCAGATGCCCCCAACAATAAGAAGCAACCAACCAACTTTATAATAAAATAAATATGACACTTTCCGCTTACGAAGTTAATTAAGTCTTGCTTCTTACCAAAACATCGTTCTATTTGAAGATTTTGTTAAAGTTATATAGGAAAGAGAAATTTTTTGTCCAAATCAAGTTTGATCATACCTAAATAATCATATTACTAGTATAACAACACTTGTCATATGATCAATTAATTTTTTTAATTGTACACTAATTATATAACAAATATAACTCACTCAATATATCATCGATTTTAATTTAATCTGATTCAACGTCTTAAAAATATCTTCATCCCAAAACTAGTATTGGCAACATCTAAGTATAGTGCAAATTATATAACGGTTTGAAGCCATATCTATTTTATATTTGATAGGAAAAGCAATAAAAGTGCTTTTTACGTTCAACTCCCACTACCAACTTCAACTAAAAAAAGAATACATCATAATTCCTAAAATTGACATCATTGAACAAATATTGACAATATATAAATTTAAATTTCATTAAGTTCAATTAAAAGCCATAAAATGCTATGTCTTAATGATGAAAAAAGACATAAATCTTCTTAAAAAATTATGTTCTTCGATCAAGATATTTAAATATTGATCGATTTTTTCATTCATGTGACGAGCAAGAAAACATAATTAATCCCAAATGTAATAACATTCATGCCGACACACTTTTGCTTTTACATTAATTATTTGAAACAATTAATAATGTTATCATATGACAGATCTGGTGTATCTAAATCTCGAACATGGTGATATGACAAGATGGCAAAATTCAACGGTGCGAATGGTTTTAAGTCCTTAATTATGTGGTTAAGTTGTCATTAATCATTGCGATGGTCTAAAGCATATGATAGAAAATGCCGTGTTTGTTTTATGGTCTTAATAATTAATTTAATATCCCATTAAGCAGGGGATCTAATTAATTAGAAATGAATATTCCCATGCTGCTAGTTGATTCTACCTGTGGTGCGCAATCAGTAGTATATATGAGGTTGAAATTAAAGCGGGTGATTTAAAAAATTGGACGGTCTAAATGAGCCGTGCACTGGAAAACAAGTATTAGTTAATTCAAAGGAGATTTTTTAATCAACAGCGACCATTATGGTCCTACTTTATTTTATTTTATTTTTATTAGATTTAGAATGACGAAAGAAAGATCCAATAATTAATATTTTTGATCATTTTAGTGATGTGTTAGCATAATAAAATAATTTGAATGTTTTTTTGTTGATAAAATAGGAAGTATAAAAGTTAAATTAACATAAATATTCTTAAAAAAATAACAAAATTACTCGAAGAAGATTGATGCCCTTCACATACTCTCACCTACTCAATATAATTTTGAGAATAAATACCTAATTTTATACTGCTTAGAATTTTGGGAATGTCTCGTCTGACTATTCATCCACTAAATTATTGTCCGTATCCTCTAATTGATTGCGTGTTTCATCTGTTATTTGATAATACAAGTAAATGTCAATTATAGTAATTTTTTCTTATAAAAATATTTAGTTCTAAATTTAGTATATTTGATGTATATTCACAAAATTGAATATTGATGAAATACTATGTAGAATGAATTATCATGGAATGATAGCTTATAGCATAAGACATCCTAAGTTCAGAAACTTTTTAAGTGTACAACGGATGGTACCATGAACTTCATCCAACAAAGAAAACATAACCTAGAAGTAGACTAATAAACACTTTTATGGCGGCCATTATTCTAATACGGGACCTCCTAATTTTAATCTTATAGCATATATACCGGGTGAAATAGTATGGGCTAGCTAGTTGTGGTTTTAAATATTTTAATTGTTAGACGATAATAATTCATTTGTGATCGTATCAATTAACAAAATAAAATCCCCATTTGGTTGTAACTAAATGGAGCAGGCGTTAAAGAAAGTGGTTGAAAATTGGAGGTCTAAATGAGTCCCACACTGGGAAATAAGTAATTAATTGAAAGCAGATAATATTTTTGACAGCGACGATTATTCCTTTTCTTGTTTTTTGTTTTTGTTTTTATTTTTATCTTCTTTTTTTTTAAAATTATTCTCTTTATTGTGGTTTAACTTTTGCACAACATTCTATTTATTGGTTTATTGGTTTTATTTAATACTTATAACAGGTACATTTGTAATGTCATCATCGATGTATCTAGGGCAAGGGGGGCGACTATTCCCTCCCCTCCCCCCCTCCCAACAAACACACACACACTTTATATATATATATTAACTGTTGCAATAATTTCTAGTTTGTATATATTTAAAATATTTAGTAATGATTTTCATTAATTCTTTATTTGTTTTAATTTTGAAAAGTTTAAAACAAACTTTTGCACCTATTTACAATTAAATAATTCACAATTAAGTTAGGCCCATTGGGGTACTTCTATTTTATTTATTTGAGAACATATTTATAGGATCTAACTAGAGAAAACCTTTGCCACTTTATTGGAAATCACAAAACAATAAAAATTCTCCCTATTGACTTCAACAAGATTCTAACAAAGAGACAAAATAATCACGGGCAAGTTTATTACCATCAATTCATTTTTCAAGAGAAAAGCTAGTGATAGCACAAGAGTAGGTAAATAATTTTCTACTCCGTCATCAACAATTCAATCCAGTAATGAAGAACAACATTAATCTAACATTCCAAGAGTAGAAAGCACTTACCGATTTGGCAATATAATATTGACCAACGAAACAAAATTTGAAGATTTTATTTACAAAGTTGGCCATATCAACCTATTCCTGTTGATCGTCTAGTTTAAGGTAAAAAAATAGTTTCGCCAACTTCAATCTTCATGGCTCAAAAAGTTTCCTAATTGGTTGGAGTACTCAATTGAAAAGGATGGTGCATTATGTTTGTAGTGTTATTTGTTTAGTAACTATTCTTATAGTTGAAATGATGGGAAAGATGCTTTTATGGATAAGGGATTTCATGCTTGGAAAAAAGTTTATGGAAAAAATTGTGCTTTTCTTGCTCATATTGGATCTTCTCCAAATTCACTACACAATGTTTTTGTGAAATGTTGTGATGATTTGATGGATCAATCGCAACATATATAAAAAGCTTTCAATAGGCAAAGTGAGCAAATTATTGTAGATAATCGTTTATGGTTAAAGATTTCTATTATGGTTGTTCGTTGGCTCGCATTTCAAGCATGTGCTTTAGTGGCAATGATGAAAGCAATGACCCATTGAATAGGGAAATTTTATCAAGTTGATAGAGTTTTTAGCATCTACTAATCTAGATATTTCTAATATTGTTCTTCAAAATGCTCAATATATTTCACCCAGCATTTAGAAAGAAATCTTGTATACTTTTGCAAGACAAGTATGCACTACCATTCATGAAGATATTTGGGAATTAAATTTTGCCTTATAATTGATGAAGCTAAGGATGAGTTCAATAGAGAACAAATGGCTGTGGTCTTAAGATTTATGGATAAAGGTAGGGATGTGGTAGAAAGATTCTTTAATCTTATTCATGTTTTTGATACTTCATCAATGACTTTGAAGAATGAAATTGATGCTTTTTTTCTCTTGTCATAATCTTAGCATTCACAATTTTAGAGGTCAAGGATATGACAGGGCAAGTAATATGCGTGGAGAATGGAATGGATTGCAAGCTTTATTATTGAGACATTTTTCTTATGCCTATTACATTCGTTGTTTTGCTCATCGTTTGTAATTAGCATTAGTTGCAGTAGCTAGAGAAGTGAGTCCAGTTCATTAGTTTTTCAAAAAGTTAGCATTCATTATTAATATTATGACGGCTTCTTCCAAAGGACATGACCAATTAAGGGTTGCTCAGACTTCTAATATTGCAACTCAAATTGCTAATCAAGAGATTGAAACAAGTAGTGGACTTTATTAAATGCGTACTTTGCAATAGGCTGGAGTTACTAGATGGAGCTCTCATTTGAATTTATCCGAAGCTTACTATGTGTGTTCGAAGCTACTTCCCAAGTTCTCCAAAAGAATTCTAAAAGAAGGTAATTATTCTCTTAGCGGTGATGTTGATGTTGCTTATGATGCTATGATATCATTTGATTTTATTTTTCATTTGCATATCATGAGAGATTTCATTTTGATCTGAAGAAATTTTCAACAATTTCTGAGTTATGCCAAGGGTTTGGTAAAAAATTGAAAAATCAAAAACTTATTATTTAATTTATTGTTTGTTTTGCTTGTTATTGGCTCTTCCTATTTCAACGGCTAGAAGTGAAAAAACTTTTTCTGCTATGAATATTATTAAAAATAGGCTCAGAAATAACATGAAAAATAATTTTTTTAGCGAACCATTTAGTTACTTATATTAAGAACGATATTGATAGAAAATTTGACATTGATTCAATTATTGATGAATTTTATTATATGAAAGAGCATCACGCTAAACTTCAATGATATGTTTTATAAGCCCTAAGTCTCAATTCTGAATCCCTCTTTGAATGTCACTATAGTTGAATGGACTTTATATAAAATATTCATAGTTACATACATTCTATTGTTCAAATAAAATTGTGAAATTTTAAATGTAAATATTAATTTTTTCCCAATTATACAAAAGAGAAAAATGAAGAAAAAATATGACTCAAATAAGAGAAGAAAAATGAATAAACAAATAAAAAAAATGAGAGGCAAAAAAATATTGTAGAGAGAAAATTTTAATTATATATATATAATTAAGTATATATTATTTTTAAAAGTCTCTAGCTTTTTAATGTTTTAATCCTATAACACTCAAAAAAAATAAAAAAAAAATTGACAAATTATTTTTCTTTGAGAGATGCAACAATAGCAGTTAGACTACATATATGGGAGGGTCAAAAAACTAACGAGCAACTCTTTTTTTGCCTAAAATGATTACTCTTTGTTGACCTGACTCAATTTGAGAAGTCCATATCCTTTTAATTTAAAGGCAAGATTAAAAAATTGACTGGATAAAATCGAATTATCAATCAGACCTAATTTTATGCTCATATGAACACAAATGCAAGAACAGGATTTAATTGGACAAAATAAGCCAATCGAATGGTGAAGTCAAGGACGTCGGCCGAGTGGCAGACAAAACCAACAACAACGATCCTTTTCAGATTCAAACAAAGAATTATATATGCGCAAATTGCATATTTACTAATGGAAAACCTCTGAAACCGCAAAAGAACGACGAATTATTAATCGTTATAAACAATTTTCCATGTTCAAATCTACGCGGGTAAAAAAATAATTCATCAGAAGTCAGCCCTTTTCATTATGCACTGTCATATATATCAAAATCGTATCAGCAGGATGGTCTCAATTAAATTAGAGGTTTAAGGCAAAACATAATGATGAGCCTTTTGATATGTAATCAAAAATATTAAATTTTACCAAATTTATTAGATTTTTAATACACATGTAATTTATTGGAAATTTTTTTTTATATACAATATTATTATCTAAATTTTATGTTTTGACTTTTTGAGATACAAAATTATTTATTGACTTTAATACTCTATTTTCTTTTAATGTTTCCTTTTCAATTGATAGTATAACTAATTCATTATACTTTTCTCTAGACACTGTTAATATTAAATAAAATTTTATTAGTTTTAATTTTAAAATTTTTTTGTACGATCCAAGCTAAAGAAAAAAATTAAGAAATAAAATTTTAATTTATAGTGAAAAAGAATTGAAGTTAATGTCATTTAAGCATTATTTAGTTACTAGGGTTGAAAAAGAGGAAGTATTGGCTAGGAAAAGAAGGGAATATATAGGGTTTTGATAAGTCAAAAAAATAAGAAATAAAAGTACTAAAATTTAAATTTATATTTTTTGATTAATTATATTCAGTTAATTAATTCTTGTATCTTTAAATAATAAGGTCTTCAAATAAAGGTTTTATACTATTTCATATGTCTGAATTTTTTGAAAATAGATAAATGTACAAAGCTTTTAAATTAAAGGCCTTATATTTTTTTAGGCTTTAATGTAAAAAAATAGATCTTATATATACACATTTTGAAGACTAAAATATGAATATATATATATATATATATATGTATATATGTAGGAGGTCTCTAAAGTTTAAAAGTTTAAAATGGTTCCTTTTCTTGACTAAAAATAGAGTCGCCCATGCGGACTAGTAACAGCACAAAAAGTTCCAAATTTGGGAATAAAAGGTAGAGAGCACATACTACAAGAGTTCACACTACTCTTGGTAAACACATTATAAATACCCATAACATGATTGATGAATTTTTTCTCAAGCAACACAGAGCTATCTCTGGAATCAAACTCTCAGCCCTACTGGGGTACGTAATTAATTTATCAAAAATGGCATCCAGGTCTATTAAGTTGTCCTTATTTATATTTCTGGTCCTTTTCTTCACCTATTCGGAAGCTGAACTAGGCCTGCCTAAACAAACACAAATGACACTCTATTTCCAAGATTGGGCGGGTGGACCTAATGCCACTGTAATTGAGATTAACGGGCAGCCTGGTGAGCCTCTTAGGTTCACAAAATTCGGAGCCATGTTCTGCACTGATGATCCGGTAACTGAAGGATCCGACAAAAGCTCGGCCCAGGTTGCCCGTGCCCAAGGTTTGTATGTGACCTCAGCTTTAGACGGGTCGAATACCCATGTCCTAATATCCATCGTATTCACTAACGAAGAGTACAAAGGCAGCACTTTGGAGATACAAGGATCGAGTGCTCAGTTTGAACGGGTTAGGGAGGTGGCGGTGGTAGGAGGCACCGGCGTTTTCCGTCTTGCCCGAGGTCACGCCACATTTGAGACTATTTATTATGATCCCACACTTTATTATGCGATCATTCAGTGCAACATTACTGTGTCACATTATTAATAGAGGATTTCATTTTATGTTAATGGGAATAATTTATTGTCTTTAATTTGTATTTCTATTGCAATATGTTTCTTTGAATTGATTTGGGTGCTAATTTTTGTAAACTCATTTTAATTCGTTAGTTCTATATATATACTGAGCTCTTTATTATTTGAATAACAATATTGTGAATAATTGAGTTCTTTATTAATAGTAAAATATGATAAGTAATATATGTCATATATATCTTTAAAAACACAAATAAAATCATACTAATATGTATAATGTACAGATTTTTTTTATTATATTCAACTAATGTCAACCCTACAATGAATTAAACTTATTAATTTCTGGTTTAGTGATTTGTGGCTTAATGATATAAGTTTATTCTATTATGTGGAATATCTTGAGTTCGAACTCAAATAAGCTTCTTATGTACATTTAAATGTGTAGTTTATATTTCAAGTTGCTTGATTCAATTTTAATAATAAAATAATATTATCATGTTAAAAACATCAACTTTTCATTCATAAAGTTTTCTTAAAAAAAAAAAAAAAAGCCCCTATTAATTTCTGACGGGACATCACTATAATCTCATTACTATTAACTTAGGGAATCCTGCAAAGTGTAACTATGTTCCTCAGGATTCTGCTTATGCCCTTGTCAAATGAAAGAGACTCAAATTATTGACACTTTTAAATGGGACCTAGCCATCTATTGCAGATTAGTTTTTATAATTAGAGTTGATCGTGTGACAATGCCTCTTCTTAATTTTTCCTTCTTTTGTTTTACTTACAAATCGTGTCCAAAGTAAAGGGAACGCTGAAATCCTACGCTACTTTTTTTTTCCTTTTTACAGAAACAATAGAATTATATTAAATTGAGTTAATGGAAAGAACTTCAGAAATAATTACGTCAGTTCGAAACTGAAATCTAACGCCACTTGTGATTTTTTCCAAAATCAAATCGTGAATAGGGCAAATTGTGGAATAAAAAATGTACATTATGTTGTCAATTCTGAAACAATACTTTGGTGGATGGTTCCATTTCGAATTTGATTACTTTGAACCCAATCACATGATAAAGATCATGATATTTAGAGTGCAATAAATTTTTTCTTATTAAATTATGAATTAATTACATGACAAACTATAAATTCTTTTTGTAATGTTCCTAAAAGTACAAAATTCAATTGAGTGTTTACAAGTGTTATATATTGATGAGGTTGAAAGTCGTATATAGTAAAAAGAGTGGTGTTTGGGCTGATTTGATCAAGAAGGTTGAACAATCCAACAGTGATATTTCTTGAGGTATAAGATTTGCAATAAACAACAAGCGTTAAACTAGCCAAGGTGCCCCCAACGAAGGCACTCCGACACTCTAATTAGTTCTGATCGAAAAAAGGTAATCGAATATAAGAGTAAGAGCGTATATTGTATTTGGTATTACCTGGAGTCTGGCTGGAAGTAAGGTATTTATAACCTTCTCCTAGTGTGTAATATGTCTAACATGCCGCTATTAGGTGTAGAGGGCTCTTGTCCTTATTTAGAGATTATTAGTCAATTTCGATCCCGAAACTATTCTAGGTTGCATTATCTTCTAATTTTTAAGATGAATGGTAATCTGGTGGTGCACCTCCCTACTAAAATTGATAGCAAAGATTGTACCGAGTGGCACACGCCATTAATGTGGAAGCATACTACTTGTTAGAGCATCAAATGTAGCCAGGATATAAGTCAACATCAAAGTGAGTACTATGATCGATAAAGATCAAACAAACAAAATGGTCGACTAGAGAGATGGTTGACTGGGTCAAGTGGCTTGAAGCCTCATGTTGGGTATGGTTGAGAATAGTCCATTCAACTAGACAATTCTAGTCCAGTAGATTGGCCCAGTTGGGTCCAAAGGCGACATTAGGTTGTTCATGTTAAGTAGGCCTGAGGGCCTTCTCTGATGTCAATAACTTGTTAGGTTGAGTCTATTAGGCTATCCCATATCATGAGTCCCCCACACTAGCGATCTTGATTGAGCTTGTCGACAAGCAGGAACAGGGAGTAGATAACTGAATGACAGTTATGGTAGTTATGCATATTCGACCAAGGTTTTGACCTCTCGACTGGGATTTTTGAATACTCGACCAATGTTTTTGATGGTTTTTGTGCATTTAATGCGTCTGTTACATCATAAAATACGAAGTGCCAAGGGGTGGTAGTGCAATTATTACTGTCGCTAGGGTTTTCGCGTCCAAATGCTTATAAATATAGGGGTAGAGACACCATTTTACACTTTTGCTGAAATCTATTCTGGTCAAGTTCTTGCTTTCCAAGCTCTCTAAATCCTTTATGTAGTTAGAGTTTTCAAGCTATCCGCTGTAAGTTCTTTTGCTTTGTGCCTTCTTTTATTTTTCTTTGCAAAGATGTCTAGTACTTCAAATAGTGAAAACACTAGGTTCAAGGGTGTACTATTCCAAGGAAAAATTGGGGTTGAAAGTGTGTCTGAAAAAATACATGAAAGTAGTTTTAATAGCTCATAGAGCGATAGCTCGACCTCGAGCAGCTCGAGTACTGAAAGGGCTGCTTTTATTGGTGAGGCTGGCCTAAGTGAGGAACCTATATCGCGTGGCCAATTATTTACACCAAGCTACTATAGCGAAATGGTCTCCAAAATATCCCTGGCTGATCTAGTTCGAATAAGGGAGATATACCACATTCCTGATGAATATGAACTTTTAGTGCCCAAGCCTCGAGGTAAGATGCATCGACCTCTAAGGGGATGCATAACAGTATTTGATAAGGGATTCAGGTGCGGTCTTGGGTTTCCCTTAGTGCCATCCATAGTTGACCTCCTGATGGGACTTGAGGTCTGTATAACCTAACTGCACCCCAACTGTTTTGCCACAATATACAATTTTGTTATGTTGATGTACCTGTTTGATCAACCAGTCTCTTTTGCCAACTTTTCAAACATATTCCATTTGCCAATATCTTGAAAGTCAAGTAGTACAGAAGAGTCTGACTTCTATTATTTGACGATGCGCCCACATCAAAAGTTTCTAATAGCCCCTTCCTCTTTGTATGGTCGGGAATGGAAAAAATATTTTTTTTTATGTTCAAGGGCTTGGAGATTTTAATATTTCGAGAGGAGCATGTGAAATGCCAGGGAATCAAACACCTAGTTGGCCCAACACCTTTATTTGGGACTTGGATGACTTTAGGCATGTGGAGGCCTCAGTTTTGACTGAAGAGAGATATCTGATGTTGGCTAGCCTATCACTGACCAAGCTTGACATGCTCGCGGGCGATTGGCTAGATAGAGATCTTTATCAATTGTGTTAACTGTAAATTTTATTCTTTCTGCTCGATTCTTATGGCTTTTATTTTGTCTTTGTTAGTAGATCGAGAAGAGATGATGACCCACAGTCAACCAGAAGCTGCTGCAAGAGCTTAAAGAAATGAAGAGCACTATCGAGTGGCTGCTTAATAAGAGGCATCTACGGTGGAACCTACACTCTCAACCCAATTGACTACCACCCCCATAGTGTCCTAAATCAAACAAGCACCCTAGCCTCAACATGCTCAATCAGAGGAGCGTGTTCAAAGCAACCCTGTGGGTTAGGGCAAAAAATAGATGATCAAACAAGGAGGTCCAGCGCCCAAGAGGACAACGGGCGATAAAGAAAAGCAAAAGGCTGTGACAGACTATAACTTGTTTGGCAAGCATAGCGATAGGGTGCTGTTTCAATTGCCCTTGCTGGAATTGCCCTATTTTGAGCCCGACCCCACCATAGAGATGATTGATTCGACCTCCATTATACAATTGGGGATGGCAGGCCCTGATGCTCTCAAGTGTATGGTTACTGGGCTCTTCACTAAGGATTAGAGGAAACTCATGCAGCTGAGTCAAGTTAAAGCGCTCAGAGCTCTAGCCTACCATTGCAATCTGGTAAGTGTGAGGTTGACTATTTCTCATCAAATCTTATTTTAGAAAGTTGTGTTGTTTACTGATGCTCTCTATTTTAGGTGAGACAGTTGGGGTGTAATTTTTATCGCTAGGTGGAGCTGGCTTTGGCTAATCGAGAGGAGCTGCAAGAGGGAGGAAATGTAGAAACCCTTAAGGTTTAGCTCAAGTTTTCCCAGCTCTAGGTCGACCAGCTGACAAAGAAGGTGGCTAACCTCAAGGAGCAACCGATCTAAAGATCATCAATTTATGTAAGCGGTTGAGGAGAGGAGTCGGATGGACTCCGTACTAAAGAAGGCTCATTTGGACCTGCAGATGAGCTAGTCTTTAGGTAAAGCAACTGGTCATGCAGATACGCTCAAGGAGGCTCGGGAATCCTTCATTCGACAGTTCCCTACAATGCGGCAGGAAGTGGTGGAATAGTACATATTGAGCTCGCCTTTTTAAGACGTGAGTGTAATTATGTTGATCGATGATGCTCGTGATGCATTCCATAAAGCAGTCAAGCAGCTCAAGTGCCTGGGTTATGCTTTTTGGCATGACGACATGACCAAAATAAGCCCTATCTTTGATGAATAGCTACAGCTTTACCCCAAATTCGAGGAAGATAGGGCAATAGGGGTAGGGAGAAGGACACCACGGCAAATGCCCCCATTGAGCCAATGATTGAAGCCAAAAAAAATAGGCGAAATGAGTTGGCAAATGAATTCTCCTTCATCAAGGACCTCACCATCACCATCCAACTGAGGGAGGATTAGATTAACGTCGCGCAGTACATGCTGCATTCAACAAACTTCATGAGCGACATCGCGGGGCCTTCTCAACTACCTCAAGCTATTTAGCTGCTCACATCTGCCATGCCGAAGCTTGATCAAGACTGGCCGGAAGGTGACCAGGTAGAGTCGAGCCAAACTTGATGCCCCATTTCTGTGCTATTTTTTTATGTTGTTTCTTTATTTTTGCTTTCTTTTTTTTTTGTAATAGAAATTTGACTGTAATGAACCTTCCATTTAATGAAAGATCTTTTTCATATCTTTGTTGTCGAATGATGTAAATTTCACATGTTTCTTATCGAATGCAACTTTACTGTCATGATTACATAGGTGGATTGTTGACAACCATGTTAGTTATATATAAAATTTATAAAATTCAACAACTTTGTCGTCAATTCTTGATTAGTGTTGAGAGATATGCATGATCTTGCCAAAGCGTGCTCATCTTTACAATCAATTTTCATTATTTTATGGTCGACCTATTAATCAACTACTGAGTCGATTATATAGTTTGGGCTACAAGGCTTTTAAGTTTGTAACATGTAGATGTTTAGAGTCAACTACATGATCGATTTAGAACTTTGGTTTTGTGTCAATTACGAGGTCGACTCAAAATTTAACTAGGTAGCATACAGCTGCTTCTTTTTTTACTATGGGGTCGATGCGAGACGTTTGTGTGATAGCATGGAACTGCTTTTGGATCAACTATTCAATTGACTTGATGTTCGAGTGGCAGCATGAGGCCGCTTGTTCGTTGAGAATGGGGTTAACTTGAAACTTTAGTGGCAACATGGAGTTGTTTGTTCGTCGACTATGGGGTTGACTTAGAGCTTGAGTGGCAGTATGAAGTTGCTTATTCGTCGACTATGAGGTTGACTTGATGCTTGAGTATGGCAACATGAAGCTGCTTGTTCATCGACTACGAGGTTGACTTAGATATTGAGAGTTAGCATGGAACTACATATTTGTCGACTATAGGGTCAACTTGAAACTTGCGTGGTAGCATAGAGTTGTTTATTCATTGATTACGGGGTCAACTTGGATCTTAAATGGCAACGTAGGGCTACTTATTCGTCGACTACGGGGTCAACTTGGAACTTGGAATGGTGCGAGGTAAATACTGATGTGGTAATGCTAACAAATGGTAACAATGTTGCTGGAACTTTGTTCATATCAAAGAATATGAGGACGATTACAGTACAATTTTAGATATAGAATTTCCTTAAGTTAATGACGTTCCACGAGGGAGGGAGCTCATCCCCATCCATATAAGCAATTTTATAGGCATTATGCTTTGATACTTTTACAATGATATAGGGTCCGTCCCATTTCGTGTCAAGTTTGCCAACATTCTTAGAGACTTCCACCTTTTTAGGAATGAGGTCTCCAATCTTAAATTAATGCGACTTGACCTCTTTGTTATAGTTCTCCGCCATCTTTGACCTGTAGTACTGAATAGTATTGTAAGCTTCTTGCTTGCGCTCATCGATAGTCTCCAGGTTGAGCTTTCTTTCTAATGTGTTTTTAAGCCAGTGAAAGTGAATGACTTAAGCCGTATGTTGTATTAGTTTTAAGGGGATGACTGCCTCAAACACATAGACTAAATTGTAAGGGCAGTGACCTATAGTTATTCAGGGAGTTATTCTGTATGCCCACAGTACCTCTGAGAGGTTGTCTGCCCAGCTTGAGCCAACATCCTATATCTTAGCTTTTAAATGATCGAGGATCATTCTATTTGTCACATTTGTCAGACTGTTCAATTGAGGATTACCTACCAAAGTAAAATGCTAGGTGATTCCCAAAGCTTCACACCAAATTCTGGTGCTTCTACTTTAGAACTAAGTTCCATTATCTGAAATAAGGACCTTAGGCAGACCAAAACGACAGATGATATTTTTCCAGATGAAACTATTGATGGCTGCGTCTGTTATCTTTGAAACAGCCTCAATCTCAACCTATTTAGTAAAATATTTTACCACAATAATTATGAATTTTCACTGACCTGTCGACTTTGGTAGAAAGCCTAAAATGTCAATCCCCTACTGGTTGAAAGACCAAAAAATTTGAACATTGACCATGGGCATGGCAGGTTGATGAGGTAGGTTTGAATGAACTTGGCAAGATGCATATTTTCAAGTAAAGTCCACAGAGTCTTTAAATAATATTAGCCAAAAGTATCCGTACCTGATTATTTTATGTGCAAGGGATCTTTTCCCAGAATGGTTCCTACACATGCCTGTATGGATATCTTGCAATACTTCAAGTGGCTGGTTGGGATCCAAGCACCTTAGGGGTGGTCCAGAGATCAATCTCTTATACAGCTGGCTATGCTCATCAAGCGCAAACTTGGTAGCTTGCCTATGAAGGCGTCAAGCCGCATTCTTGTCTTCAGGAACTATGCTATGACTCAGGTAGAGTTTTATTAGATCCTACCATGAAGGAACTGTCTCCTCAATGCTCCCTATCAGGTTTTCCTCAAGTGGGCCAATCAATGGCCTATCGGTAATTAGAAATGTTATTGTTCTGTCTCTTGTGCCTCTGGTTGAGCTAGAAAATTTGGAGAAGGTATCCGCACATTCGTTCTTAGATTGGGGCACCTGACTAAGGATAAAATTTTTAAATGATTGTTGTAACTTTCTAACCTTAGCTAGGTACTGGCTTATCATTGAATCCTTTGCCTCAAAGTTTTCTTCGACCTGCTTTACTACTAGTTGGGAATTTATGATCACCGCGAGGTGCTTAATGCCTTGGTCAAGTGCCATCCTCATTCCTACAATAAGGGCTTCATATTTTGCTTTATTATTGGTGACTGCATAGTCGAGTTTTATTGCAAAAATTGTACTCTTCCACTATTAGTGAATGTAGGGCGACTCTTACTCTCCCTCCAAAGTGGTTGATGATCCATCGACATGTAAAATCTAGACGAGAGGGGTTTCACATCCTTTCTTAGGCAGGTCAACTCATTTGGCAATGAAATTTGCCAAAACTTGTGCTTTGATTGTTGTTCTCGACTGGAAAGTAATATCAAATGCTCCCAATTCAATAGCCCATTTGGTTAGCTTCCTAAATGAATCTGGCTTCGATAACATTTGCTTCAACAACTAGTTGGTCAGCATTATAATGGCATAAGACTGGAAGTATGGGCACAGCTTTCGAGCTGTGGTGGATAATGCCAAGGCAAATTTCTTGATTTTCAAGTAATTATGCTCTAGTCTTTGAATTAACTTACTGCAATAATAGATTAGTTGATGGCTACCATCTCTAGTCGAGACCAAGACCAAGTTGATCAATGCTTCGGAGACAGCTAAGTTTATCTGAAGTACTTCTCTCAGTTTGGATTTTGCAAGCATAGGGGCAAGGACAAGTACTACTTCAACTCGACCAGTACCTTATCACATTGTTCATTCCACCAAAAATCTAACTTCTTAGCATTTCTGAGAATTTTAAAGAAAGGTAAGCTTTTATTTGCCAATCTTATGATGAACCTGCCCAAGGCAATAATCGTTCCGACCAATCGTTGTACATCTTTGACTATTCAAAGAGAAGCAATTCGAGAACAACTTGAATTTTTTACAGATTGGCCTCAATGCCTTGCTGACTGACCATATAACCCAAATATTTACCTCCTCAGACCCCGAACATACACTTGTTTGGATTCAACTTTAGACCAAATGCTTTCAAAATCGTAAAAGTGTGATTGAGGTCAAGCAAATGATCCTAGGCTTTTTTCTTCTTTACAATCATGTCATTTACATATACCTTCATGGACTTGCTAATTTCATTTTTAAACATAAAGTTAACCAGCCTTTGGTAAGTTGCTCCAATGTTTTTCAGTCAAAAAGACAACCAAAAAGTAATAGACCCCATCGGGAACAACAAAAGAAGTTTTATCCCTATCCTCGGAGGCTATGAATATTTGATGTAACCTTGAAATACATCCATCATGCTCAATAACTCACAACTAATAGTGGAGTCTACTAATAAATCTATTTGAGGTAGGGGATGAGGATCTTTAAGGCATGCTTTATTCAAATCTGTGAAATCATTACACATACGCTATTGTCCCTCATTCTTTGGGACGAGTACAACATTACAAAGCCAAGAAGGATATTGGATTTCTATAATATAACTTGTATTTAGGAGTTTCTTGACTTTCTTCTCAATGATCTAGGTCCTCTTGGCATTAAATATCCTCATCTTTTGTCTGATCGATTTGTATGAGGGGTCGACATTAAGGCAGTACACAATCACGCTGAGGTCGATTCCCTAGAGGTCAAATGCTTTCTAGGTAAAAATGTTAATGTTTCTTTTTAGGAAATTGACCATAAGGCATTCCAAGTGGGGGCTTATACTTGTCCCGATCCAAGTTATCATGTTGGGATTTTTTCATTCCAATTTGATAGTTTTAAAGTTCCTAACAGGCTTCACCCGAGTATTCTCCAACTTTCTCTTCTTATTAGTTTGAGTCTCCTCATGTTGCGCTATAGAGGCATCCCCCAAGGTCTTCAATTGTGGTCAAGACTTCTACTTGCTTGACTTGACTGAAATATTATAGCACCTCCAAACTTCCATGATGTTGCACCGCAGTTCACCTATGCTGGCTGGGGTTGAAAATTTTATCTTTATATGGTAAGTTGACATAATGGCATGAAAATCATTTATGGCTGGTCAATCAATCATAACATTATAAGCAAATGAGGCATCAACCACCAGATAGTTAACCATTAAAGTCCTTCTTGGGGGCACCTCCCCAAATGATATCAATAGGTTGATGGATCCTTCTGGAATGATTTCTGACCCCCTGCAAACTCAACTAGAGGGGTACGCATAAGTTTAAATTTCAGTTGCCCTGTGTTCATTCTTTTGAGGGTGGAAAGGAAGATAATGTTGGCTAAGCTGTCATTATCGACCAGTACCTTCCTCATTTCAAAGTTGGCAATCTCAACAGAGACTACTATAAGACAATCAGTTTTGTGGTCAATATTCTTTCCCTTGAGGTCAGCCAAGTCGCTGTCAGTAAAAGAGATGGGCTGTGCGCTCGTTGATAAATGGAATGTTATTTCAATGAGTAAGGCTTTGGTTGACTCTAGCCTTTTTTGAGTCTACCTTCTGGCTGATTTTGAGTCCCCCCAGTGGAACCTCCCACGATTGTATCAATTACTCCTTGAATGGGCGAGTGATTTTCTTGGGCAAGTTTCTTTCCCTTGTCCTCTCTCTTTGGGCTAACCGACCTTTCTCTACAAGAAGTTTGATCAATTTTGCCCCCTTCGACCTGTGTGGCCATGGCCACATACTTTTTAAGATGGCCATGTTTGATGAGCCTCTCAATTTCATCCTGTAGATTGAAACATTCATTTGTGTCAAGCTCCTTTTGTTTATAAAAGTGGCAATACTTCTTTAATTTTTTCACCACTTCAATCTCCATCAACTTCTTCAGTTTTTGAGGAGATTGTCATGCTGAATGGAAAATAAGATCTCTCTTCTTGAAATATTCAGTAGGTGTAGTCATGGAAGCGCTTTATTGGAGATCGACCTCTCTCGTTATATTTCTAGTCGTCTTTCTCTTTTCTAATTCTATCAACCTCAGAGGATCCGAACTTCAGTTTATTCATTTTCTCTTGGTTCATATATCTCTTTGCCAGGCCGAGCAACGTCTCCATCGACCTTGGGTGCTCTTGCACTAAAGCATTAGTGTATTCTTTGTGCTTGAGCCCCAAGAACAACACGTTGATTAAAAACTCGATCCTGAGTTTGTCTATCTTCAAGACCTCCATGTTGTACCTCATAAAGAAGTTACGAAAGGACTCCCTCTCATTTTGCTTGACAGAATGGAGGTGAGTGTAGGGGAATTTCATCTTTCTCTGACTAGCGAATTAGTGCAAGAATTTGTCACAAGTTGATCATAGGAGTATATCAATGAGGGCTCCAGCTTCACAAACCAATTGAACACAATGCCCTGGAAAGTGGTTACCAGCATCTTGGCATAGATGTACTTGTTGTGCCTGTGCAGCTGCATCATATGCTCAAATTACATTAAGGGCTTATTAAGGTCTATTGAACCGTCGTACCTTGGTAGTCCAGTTGGGACTTGGGCGTTAACAGCAATGCACTCATCAATAATCTTCTAGATGAAGGGAGAGCCTTTCTCCTAACAAAACCTTTAGGGGCCTTTTGGGTTAGGTGCCTTATCCGTGTTTCTCCTTGAGATCTCATCAAGGCATCTGTTCAGTTGTTGTACTTATTGAGAAACTTCTTCCCACTCCTCCTGATCAACTTGGATAGTATTTCGATCAAAATGAGGTCTCACATGCTCGGTCCTATCGCTATGGGGCTCGAATAGGTTGAGTCACATGATTTGTAGATTTTTCCACTTTTTTGTACTGGTCACGTCTAGAATGTTCGATCTTATCATGTTGCAGGGCTCAATTAGGTCGAACGTGGTGGTCTATAGAGTCAACAATTTTCTCTCTTGGCTCTGGTCACCCCCTCTCTCCTTGGGGGCATCGAGGACTGGCATTACGTCTAGCTGATGGTCGCCTAGATTCTTAGCAACCACAACTGTCTCGGGGGGACCTTTCTTCCAGTGGAGACAATTGCGGAGTGGCACTGCCAGCTAGGGTTGGAACAGTGGTGTGCTTGTTTAATATAGCGAAAAGTTGAGCAGAGATTTGGGTGGATATTTGTTCACCTATCAACTACATCAATTGAGGCATAGTCAATGTTACGACTTACTCCTGGGAGGCGTTGGGGCCTAGAGCATGTGAACCTTGCTGTGGCGGAGGGGGAGGTGAAGATGCAGACCTTTTGTTATCCTCTCTCTCAGATGTGGCTCTTTTTTTGTTCATTATTTTTCAATTGCAATCTCATGGTTTCCCACAGACGGCACCAAAATGATGAGGTTGAAAGTCGTAAATAGTAAAAAGGGTGGTGTTTGGGCTAATTCAACTAGAGAAGTCGAATGATCCAACATTGATATTTCTAGAGATTTGAGATCTACAACAAACAGCAAACGTTAAACTAGCAGATGTACCCCCGACAAAGGCACTCCGATGTTTAAGTTAGTTCTGGTTAAAAAAAAGGTAATCAATTAAAAAAGTAAGAGCATATAGTGTATTTGGCATTACCTAAAATGTGGTTGGAAGTGAGGTATTTATAGCCGTTTTCTGGTATGTAATATATCTAAGATGCCCCCATTAGGTGTAGAGGGCTCTTGTTCTTACTTGGGGGTTATTAGTCATTTTCGATTCTGATACTATTTTAAGTAGCATCATCTCCTGATTTTCTGGATGAACAGTACTCTAATGGTGTGCCTCCCTGCCAGAGTTGGTGGCAGAGACTGTACTATGTGGCACGCACCATTAATATGAAGGCATGCTTCTTGTTAGAGTATTAAATGTAGCCAAGATATGAGTTATGCCAGAGTGAGCATTTTGTTCGATAAAGATCGAATAGATAAGATGGTCGACCAGAGTGTGGTTAACATAGTAGCTTGAAGCTTCATGTTGGGTATGGTCGAAAATAGTCCATTTGACCAGGCAATTTTGGTCGAGTGGATTGGCCTAACTGGGTTCAAAGGTGATGTTGGATTGTGCATGTTAAGTGGGCCTAGGGGCCCTCTCTGAAGTCGATAACTTATTAGGTTGGGTCTATTGGACTATTCCATATCATATATATATATATATATATATATAACTAAAAAGGAAAAATGGACATAGCTTGATCAATGTCTTTTCCTCTTCCCCAACATGGAATAATTTCTTTAGTTGTTTAGCCATTTGATAACCAAAGTTATTTTTGATAAATGATAGTCAAATTCAATAGAATTTTATCAATTTTTTTTCTCTACTGTTAAGATGCAGAACTAAATCAATAATTCTCTTTCTTCATCATCAACTGAATAACTGTTTCGTAACCTAAGATTCTATTTTATCATTAATTCAATTTTCATTTGCTTTTTTCTTTTTTTATCAATAAATAAATCCTTTTACTTATATTACTTAAATGTCTTGTATTTCTCAAAAAGATAATTAGATCGATAAAATTTGACATGAAATTGATGAGATAAATATTCAAATATGATTTTTTAAAAAGTATTGATCCACAAACAGGTCCAAACGTATTGTGATGGACTTTGATATTAATTGAATAGTTCACACAACATTAACTCATATACATAAAAAATCAGGTTTGATCTAAAAGACCAGCTTTCCAACAATCATTTGGACCAAAACTTTTCAACTTGGTATTAATAATAGAACCATTTTCCATGTCATAACGATTGGTATTATCTTGTCCACTACCAACATTGAAGAGACATTCATTACCTATCTTCTTTTAATTCTATTGATATTTGACTTAGGGCCTATTTATTTTATTTTCAGAGTTTATTTTCATATTTTTTATTATTTTAAAAATGAAATACATAACTTTTTACACATTTTCACACATTATTATTTTTATTTTTATTTTCAAAATATATATTTCAATAACCTCTATATATTCTCCCAATAACCAATATATCTTCTCTCTCTCTCTCTCTCTCTCTCTCTCTCTCTCTCTCTCTCATTATTTTTATCTCTCTTTACTTACAACTTATTAAAACCAACATAATCATTATTTTTCAATAATTTATCCAAATACAAACTTATTTCCACCAATTAACTTTTTAAATTTTAGAAATGATAAAAATAAAAATTAAAAATAAAAAAAACCAAACGGTTCTTTTATTGTAAAATTTTTAAGTTTCAAGTATATATCTTCTAATTCAAGTTCTATAGAAATAATTGAGAGTTAAGTGTAATTCTCTTTTATTAAAAAAAATTATACGTATAATCTTGCTTGTCTAGTCACTAATGCTACTATCAATTGAGGACAAGATAGCAACATTAGATGACATTATCACCAGGTGCTTATGAATCTTCTAGGAGAGGATTATGTAAAGTCATGACACATAATAGACTTCATTCATATCTTAGACTATAATAATAACAATAAGGCGATAAATAATAGTTTCAGAAGATCTATTAAAAAAATATTCAGTAGATATCTTATAAAAAAATGAATCCTCGATCAATATTTTAATGTTCTTTTCCTTTCGCAGTTTTGACATCTCAAAACCTCGGAAAGAACGGTAATGCCGTTGCGGCTATGCAAATTTTGTAACCTCGATAAGGACAAAGTTCTTGTTGATGCCATCACTAGGGCACAGTACATATTTAGGCGCCGATTGGTTTCATTTCCATAGTTTTTTTTTTTTCTCCTACTATTGCATAAATAAAATATATTTTTTATATATTTTCATCTAATATTATTTTTTATTTTTATTTTTAAAATATATTTTCCAATAATCTTTCTCTCATTATTTCTATTTTTCTTCACCTACAACCTACTAAACTTAATATAGTCATTACTTTTCCAACAATTCATTCAAATATAGACTCATATTCAACTTATTTTCATTAACTTACTTTTCAAATTTTAGAAATAATGAAAAAAGAAATTAAAAATGAAAATAAAACCAAACGGAGCCTTAGGGGCAGTTTGGTTATGTTCTATTTTCATTTTCAGTTATTTTTACTATTTGGAAATAAATTATCAACAACTTATCATTTATTTTACTAATATTGCAACTCATTTTTATCTCAAAACACATTTTTTTCAATAACCTACGTATCTTCTCTTAATAACTTATATATCTTTTCTCTCTTCTTCATTAATACTACCTCTTTCCACTAACAACCTACTAAACCTTATATAACTATTACTTTTTCAATAAACTATCTAAATACAAATCTATTTTCAACTCATTTACTTTAACTAACTTTTTAAATTTTAAAAATATTAAAAATGAAAATTGAAAATAAAAACACAACCAAACTCCCTATTACATTTAGACACAAACAACATATATTGAAATTGGCTTGCATAATACAGAAAAGAATTTAAAAAGAATAAATAAAATCAGCTTCTTGAATTGCTTACAATATTGTTTGAAACATTTTCATAAGTTGTCTATTTCGTGACTCGGATGTTAATAGATTGCCTGAATCTAAATTTAAAGAATAGTCCAATAGTCTAATCAAATTTGAGCGAGATATTTGACTCATTCAAAGCATATTTAAATTTTTTTATGGAGTTTGTATTGTAAATAAATTTACATTACGAGGAATTAATAAAAATTAATAAAGAATGAATTTAAAAGACCAATTTACATGATTTAATTAAATTGAAAAACTTATACCTACGAGTGAAGAAGATGAATTCTCTATATTGAAAATAATATGTAGATTGTGATATTCTACATCTAAATTCTCTCAATTTTCTAACTTGAATAAAGTTCGAGTCAAGAACAAGATTAATGGCATGTTTGAATCAAGGAAATTACTTAGAAAAAAAATAAAAAATATAAATGTACAGATATTAAAGCAAAAAGTTCCATTATTTAAAGTGTAATAAAAAAAATTTCCTTCTCATTTTTCTCACTAAAATTCAAGATCCAAATAGAGGATCAAGTTTCATATCATCCAAGTTTTTGGATTTATGCTTTGCAAACTAAAGCTCGATTTTTTTTTTCTTTTTACTTAAAATCGAGCAGAAAAATATAATTCGATTGGTCATAAATTTGAATTCGAATACAAAGTATCAAAACAGTTTGAAACAATTTTTGAACTCAACTTGGATTTTTAAATGATCTATGCATGAGTAACTTGATATTTTTAGACATAATTTATTAATTTTAACTAATGGAGTCGAGTTCACTTCACATCTTTTCAAACTAAAAAATGTTTGAATTTTGTGCCACCTTTTGTTAAGAATCTCAATAAAATTGGTTAAAGATCCATTATGAAAATGCAGGTTAGACCCACATGGTATAGGAAAATGTCCACTAAAAAGATGGTGGTGAAAAAAATAAATAGTAGAATGAAAATTATTGCTAATGATATATATTAAATGATAATAATTTTTATTATACTGGTACATTAAAACTTTTTAAGTGATAATATTTTTTATATTATTATAAAAAAATTAATAATGATAAGAATTAATATTTAAATTGCCAACATTGACAACTAAAGATACATTTATAAAAACAATCTATTGATAATGAAATTTACTACTATTTTTTGTGACAAAATTTTCATTACCTCTAAGTTGTCACTATAAATGAGCCACTTATTATCAATTGTTACAGTTTAAAACAATTGTTGTTACTATTGAACTTGTAAAAATTATTATGATGATAAAACAAAATTTTTTCTCAAAATATATATTTTTAATGACAATTTTTATATTACCGGCCACTTGATACTTTGTTACTATGTTTTTTTTATCTTACAGTGGTTCTTCATGAAAATTGAACCAAATTGTTCTTGTTTTCTGTAATTTGACGGCTTTTCAATTGTTATGTTATGTTAGTTCATCGAAATTATTAATTATGTATATTCAAAAATTTTATATTATATAATAAAAAGAATATATATTTACTTTTCTTTATTTTTTAAATAATTTTAATGTATTTACTTGGATTTGTAGAATAAATAAAAAGAAAAAGATACAACAATAGAATAATTAAAAGAAAAAGAAATGCTAAAATTGGAAAGAGTGAAAAGAAAATTCCTAGAAATGAGAAGGGAGAAAATAAAACTATTTGGTTATTATCTTTTAGAATTGAATTAATTTTATCAATTTCGTAAATTACAAATCAAGTTAATTAATTGAAGAATCTTACCTTTATAAATAGTATGCATATAAATTTATCATCTCCAATTATTAGAGCATGCAGTAGTGCAATTAATCACACCAGCATAATCATCAAATATGACAAGGTAATGATAATTAATTAGTTTAAATTTGGTCTTAGTCGCCAAAATTCCAAACGAGCAAACAACAAAGAAAATCCATGGGCCTCAGCTAGACATGAAATGGGGCTCTAGTTTAGTCCATTAACCTTAAATCATAATGCCAATGGATTCGGATTGAGGAGCAACAATGACAAATATTTGGGTCAATTGAATGGTGCAAATTAAGTAAGCCCAGGATCTAATTGGGCTGTTTTATGCCTGCAATCCCATCATTGGATGATGAAAGATTGAATTAAAGGTTAGGGATTAGAGGGCGTGGTTAGACTTATTTAAAATATTTTATAAACTCCTACGTCTTATAAGATATTTTTAAAATTTATCAAATATTAGGTTTTATTTTTAAAATAAGTTATTGAAATTTTTGAATAAAATAAGACTTTAGAGCTTATAAGATATTAGTAATGTCAATATTGTAGTTAAAATGGTTAAAAATAAATGAACATATTAAGATCTTAGAAATAAATTACGGTCTCCTTAATTTTTCTAAAAGAGCATATAAGATGCTAACATTTTATTTTACGATCATATAAACTCCTTTTTTAAAAAAAAATACCAAACACATTCTATCATTTTATAAGCTTTTAAACACTTTATAAAATATTTTGAAGAGCTTCTTATAAATTCACGCAAACACACTCTTAGTTACCATCTTCAAAGAATTGTAAAGGAATGGTCTTCTCCTTATCCAATTTTACTAGACTTTACTTCCTTGGGTGATTCTTTTTTATTTTTTTGCACTCAGGCTATACTTTATCTCAAGCATCATTTATTTTTTTTTTTTGTACAGAATACTTGTCAAGTAAAAAGAAAATGTGAAACTTTTAATTTTTTACACTCGAATTATACGTTACTACATGCACTATTTATTTTTTTGTTCTTAATAGGTTCGCGTCTCTGCAATAAAGAGAAAATGTGGAAACTCATTTATACGATACATGAACTTTATACTATTTTGTTAAGGGGGACTTTTGATCATGATCTTGAATGCTTAGAATTTATGTTTTTCTAATAGAATAATCTCATCAATTGATTAATTTTTTAGATCATAAAAATTTACTAACAACTAAATTTAATAAGTTTTTTAACACGATCAATAAACTCATTCATGTAAGGAAACAAATTAGAAAATAATTCAATCAAAACAGATATATATATATATATATATAGATTAGATGCTCATAAGTATCACTTCTTATCTAATAATATAATTACATATAATATAATTCAATCAAAATAAAGTAAAAAATCTATTACTTATTTTGAATTGATCCATCTATGAAACTCGAAAAACTAATTTATTATGTGCTCAACCACCCAAATTTAATGATTAATTAATTCAAGCTATTTAATAATAATTTATCCCAATAAAATTTGAACAACAATTCATATATTTTGTTGGAGTAAAAACTTAGACAGATATTCTACATAATGAACCAATTAATTAGCAGTACCAGCACAATGGATCAACCAAATTTCATTTCTATTTCCACAAAAAATATGAACACATCAAGAAAGCACATTCTTAAATGCTGAGGAGATGATTTTGGGATACAACAAGACAACATTAAACCCATTGGAAAATCACAAACATTTTAAGTTGAGAACGATGAACGGATAAGGTAAAGCATTGGAATAGTCGAAAGTAATCACTTCCCCAGGACCAATTATCCTCCCATTCTTGAGGAGACAGTTTGCCAAGTCTATCCGCCGGAAAATCATGGGATTGATTAGAATGGTTGATGCAAAGGCTGGACAAGTAATGTGAACATCATAGACTCCCTTAACGTGCCATGCCTCGTTGATAATTTGGACTGTGAATTTGGGAACGTGGAGGCTTGCAAAACCTGATGGCCATTGGTAGATCCGGATACATCCCGGATTGCATCTGCTGGGATAGATAATCCAACCTACAATCCCAATTGAATAGATTATGATTAAAAAGTTGGAAAGTTCAGTAATATTGAGCTAATAATGTTGGATAAAAGAAAGCTAGCTCCAACTCAAAATTTCATGGAATATTAATAAATTTATAAGTTCATGGAAATAAAATAAAAGAAACTTGAAATGCATATCCACTTAATTCCAGTTTTTCATTTTGAACCTCCAAATGAATATAAAATTCTTGAAAATAATCCAATTCCTTTAGGCAAAGAACTACAGATTGATATCTAGTAACAAAGCAAATTTAGTAGAATCTCATTTACTAAGTTGTTGTCAATAGACTTAAATCCCAATCTCATAGCATTCAGAAACGCTTTAAATATCTTAAAATAAAAATCACTTGTAATTTTGAAGTCAAAGACAACAATTCAGAAAAGAAAGAAAGAAAGAAAGAAAGAAAAGAAAATCACTTGACTTAGGTGTTCAATACTTACACCTCAAAATCCAAACCTAAACCACAAAGCTAATTTGGAGCAAAAATTAGAAAAAAAAA
>JACGDI010005377.1:279923-290124 GCA_014898725.1 Jacaranda copaia
ATGTCATTAAATTCGTTTCTTTTTCTCTTTGATCTCTTTTCTTATTCCAACAGTCTACTGCATTTGGAGTCCGAAGACATACTCAGCTGAACAAACAAATAAAACAGCTATATATATAGAAGCAGCCACTTTGTAGATTTTCCAACCAAAAGAACATGGAGTGACCTGATGATTATTCATATACGTTTACAGCTTCTAGCAAGCACAGGGCTAGTTTGAAACCGTTTGCAGTAGAACTCCAACACCCAGTTTTTAACATATCATACCCTCATAGAAATTACATATGTAGTAATTAATTGATTACAAACTTCATTTGAAATTGTTGTTTAGATAAAAGTTTTGTGTATCAGTACGAAATTACTAACAAACCTAATTTTTTTTGGTTAATAGCAAAATATAGTGAAATGTGAAATCATATTTCTGAAGGGTTATTTCAGGCATGACCATGATCAATTTTATGAAGAAAATAATGCTTGTGCACTTATCAATAAATTATTTTTCTTTATTTGGAGAAAGAAGAGTTATTAGACTCATAACTCATGATGAGAAATAAGGAATGAATCTGTTTGAAAGAGTGACTAATTTTTATGAACTCCATTATTTTATTGACTCATAATGAAAATCGAGCTAATAAAATCCTTCTTTTGCCCATTGAATCTCCCAATTGCGAATTCTATAAAACCCTTGATGATCTACATATTTATTTTTATTTATGTTTATCTTCTAGCCCAAAATTATGATGATAGAATTTCTTACCCAACACTCGAAGTGTTTGTTGTTAATGTGTCAAAATGTTTATTTTTAAACCACGGAATGTAAACCATCAAACCATGGCCATACAAGTTCCAAGGTAGGGAAGGCATGAGGAGGAGACAAACATGATTGCCTAACACATAATCTAAAAAGATTATCATAAAAAATCAACATGTAAAAGTCTAAATTATGGATTCAATATAACAAATTATTGAAAGAACCTTTCAACATTTTTAGGAAGCTTCTTTCTTTTCCTTTTTCTTATTTGTTGTATTACGTAAGTTAATAGAAATTCCCACCAAGAACTTAGCTGTGCCACTAAAATTTGTCATTAGTCATAAGAACTTACAAAAGTTAAAAAAATAAATAAATACGTCCTAATGTTAAAAATTGAAATGAAAATAATAATAATAAATGGGTGGACTTGGATGTACATGTCTTTGAATAAAGATGGAATTAAATAATTAAAAAAAATGTATCCAACTCATAAATGAAAATGTGTGAATGAGAGACTCCGAAGTAAATGCAAGTCTGTGCCTCAAAATAAAAAACATAATTAAAAAATTAAAAAAGGTGTTGTCCAACACATAAATGAAAATGAGTGAAACTGTGGAGGAGACTTTGGAGCTGCAAAGTGCAGATAGAAGCATGGAGAGTTTAGTCCTCTTGAAACAACAACAACAATAATAATAATAATAACATTAGACAATTAATATTTAATTAATCATTTGTTAATCTCCAACTACTCTTAGCTGTAAAAGTATTAGTGAATTAAATAACAAAAAGTAGCCCAATAATGAAATGAAAGAAAATGAAACCTCAAAAGTAATATCTATTGTTTAATAAGGCATGCTCAGATGATCACCTGAAAGTTTGATACTAAAGACATTCCATTGTTGACCACATCACAGCTTTCTAAGCATTTGAATAAATAGTACAATTGTAAGTAAGCTGTTTTTCGTTTTACTTTTACCAAATATATATAAGCAGTAATTGTTAGCATTTCCATTAATTTCTCTGCTATATGTTATATATATAGTTTTTTGTGTTAAATATTGCATCCTCCTCTCTCATGATCATCTATATAAAAAGAGGCGCAATTAGCTAGCAAAGTCAACTTTTTTTTATATATACGATGAAAACAGATTTGTTCTTGCTTAATTTCATGTCTATGAAATTCATTCTTGTAAATTTTGATTTCTATTTATCCGAATTCATTGCAATTTTTCAACTCTATACTATTCCTACTCATTTCAACACTACGTAATATATACTAGAAAAAGTGCAGGAACTGGCAGAAATTGTGGAATAGTGGCAAGTCTTGTTGGGTAAGCTGTAAAACTTGGGGAAATCCATTGCTGCACCAAACAAGTGTCAGTTTAATTATCTCTGTTGCTTCAATAGCAACATTCAAAGCCTAAGGGATGATGCCCAAAACCACAATGCTGCAAAAAATGATTCCAGATTCAAGTCGAAGCGGCAAAGATAAATGCACAAGTAGCATTGGATGAAGTTACAAATTGGTTAAGAAGGGCCGATCAGATCCAAAACAAGATGAGAGGGTTCGAGACAGAAATTCCAAATGTGCAAAGTGGTTGTTTGACTATCAAAGCACGTTTTCTACTGTGCATAAAAGCTAGAAAGATAACTAATGTTATCAAGCAGATTATGTCCGGCTGCAAGTTTAACTCCATATCCCACCCTGCGCCTCCAGCAGCGATGCTACCTGTTCCATTAGGTGATGTGTATGAGTTCCAATCTAGAAAACAGATTGAGGACGACATTATGGAAGCTTTGAGAAGTGAGAATGTCAATATGATGGGGATATGTGGAATGGGTGGCCTTGGGAAGACAAATATGGCCAAAAAAAACATGAATTGAGAGAGGGAAGATCTATTCAATGAAGTTGTGATGGTAATTATCAGTCAACAAGTAGATATGCCAAAATTTCAGCAGGAAACTGTTGAATCATTGGGTTTGAAGTTTGAAGAAGAAACTTTATCAGCTAGAGCAAACAATTGCATGCTAGACTAATGGCAATGCTTAAATTAGAGGACTATCCCAAACTTTTGATGATGTTTGGGAAAAGCTTAAATTAGAGGACTTAGGAATACCTTGTGAAAGTGGCTTCCAAGGGTGCAATGTTCTTTTAACATCTCAAAGCAGAATTGTGTTGAATCAAATGGATGTTCAGAAGGTTTGCAGAATGGAAAATCTTATCTGAAATAGAATTATGGTTTCTCTTTATAGACAAAGTTGGAACTTGGTTGGATGACTCAGTTAATTTTCTTTCTAGAGCAAAACAAGTTTTACAAGAGTGAAGGTCTACCAATTGCCTTCATAACTGTTGGTAGTGCCCTAAAAGGCAAGAAGAGCAAACCTACTTGGGAAAATGCACTGCATCAATAAAAACTTCCAACCCAATAGATATGCCGGATGTTCTTAGGGAAGTTATAATCCCTTGAAGTTATGCTATAAATTCTTGAAAAATCGACATGTGCAATCCCTCTTCTTGCTCTGCTGCCCATTTACTGAAGATCACAATTTTACTCTTGAGTGCTTGACTTTTTATTGTGTCGAGTTATGTATGTTTGAAGGAAATAGGAATTTGGAACAAGCAAGAAACAGAGTATTCACAATAGTTGAGATGCTTAAAAGTCGTTTCTTGCTATTAGATGGTTGGAACGAACATCATGTCAAGATGCATGATGTTGTCCATGATGTAGCCATTTTTATTGCTTCAAAGGAAGGGCTTGTTGACGTGAATTGGTCAAGGGAGGGTTCTTCTAGTAACTGCAAATGGATTTCAGTGATTCCAGAAAAAGAAATGAGCTTGCTAATCTCATGCAGTTGAATTTTCCAAGTCTTCGCCTCTTAATGATGCTTTCCTCATCATCTTCGAAAAATTTTGAAATCAAAGAAGATTTTTGTTATTCTAGAGGAATAAAAGAACTAAATGTCCTGTCTTTCAAATCAGTTGAATTTAAATCAATCTAATTTCTGAAAAATCTTCGAACATTGCATTTATACGAGTGTAGGTACTTGGAGACTATCTCTATTGTTGGTAAGGAGTTATTGGGTCTTGAAATTCTCTGTTGTCATTCTTGCGACAATATTAAGGAGTTGCCAGTTGAGATAGGGAGACTAAATTGCCTCAAGTTGTTAGAGTTTTCATATCGCCTACATCTCGAAACAATAGCTCCAGGGGTGATATCAAACATGGTTGAATTGGAGGAGTTGCAGATAACAAACAACTTTAAGAATTAGGAATCAGCTGCGGAGGTAAATGAAGAAAAGACCAGGAACAATGTCTCCCTCAAAGAGCTTGAGTTGTTATCCAATTTGAGGTGCTTGGAGATTGAAATACGGGATTACACTTTAGCAGCAAAAGAGATATGCCTTTCCTCAATGTCAAGGATAGTAGAGTGTTACATAGGATTGAATAAGTCGATGATAAAAACTCAGGAGAAATCCATGGCTCCGCAATTACGAAGAAAGATTACATTAGGAATTTGGATTTGTGAATTTCTAACTAGTACTGAAGAACTCTACTTAACAGGAGATGGCTCAAACAATTTAGTATTATCACGAGCTTAGAAGTACCTCAAGTCATTGGAATTTACGTCATGTTTGACGATGAAGAAATTGGTGGACACAACATTAATACCAATTGATTAGAGAACAATTGGTGATGTTTTCCCTGCTTTGGAGTTTGAGGAGCTAAAGGATTTTGGAAGTTTAGAAACGATATGTGATAGATCAATTTTAGAGAGATCACCCAATTCTTTCAAGAATCTAAAACAGTAAAAACTTGATACCTTGCCAACATTAAAGCATTTGTAGAAGAGGAGTCTAAATCAAAATCTTGTTTCACTTAGCAACCTCTCTTCCATAGATATTAGGAGATGTGGTAAGCTATGTAATCTCTTCTCGTTGATAGTTGCGAAGGATGCTCTTTTACAACTTGAAAAGCTTCTGACTTCATATTGTGAGATCATGTAAGAAATCTTCTCAAAGAATGGAGAAGATCAATTTCATGGTCAAATCATCACATTCCCGAAATTGAGAATACTTTCACTATTTAACCTGCAAAGCCTCACAACTTTCTGGAAGGGAATTGAAAGTATTGAATTCCTTGTGCTGAATAGAATAAAAGTCAGCAATTGTCCAAAGCTCACAAGTCTTGTGTCCTCTTCTACTGGCAACCATGTTGATGATGACTCATCATTTGTTTTGCAATCCAAAGGTATTTACCTTTTATTCATTCTTTGTCTCTTTTGAGTTGCACGTATTTGTGGCAATGTGGCTGAGATTCTCCCATCAATTTCTGGTTGGGAAAAAAAAAGAATAAAATAGGCCTCAATACTCATGGTTATGGCTATTTTTTTGCTTGCAAATTAATACAAATTACTTACATCTATTTGGAGTATTTCTCATTTCTATCTCTAGCTCTATAATGGAAGCATCCATTTTATTTTCATATTATTGACTATATAGTATATTATTATTTGTAGGTTTTTCATGGTGTGCTTTTTCCTATGTTGGAGTCTTTAATGTTAGGGGATCTTCTCAACTTAAAAGAGATATATTATATGTCAATTCTAGAGAGATCACCCTATTCTTTCAAAACTTTAAAAAGTTTATCATTTCATGACTTGCCAGCACTAAGGCATCTGTGGAAATATAGTCCAAATCAAAATCTTGTTTCACTTACCAACCTCTCTTCCATATATATTTTGAGATGTGGTAAGCTACGTAATCTCTTCTCATTGACAATTGTAAACGATGCTCTTTTACAACTTGAACAGCTGCACATTAACAATTGCGTGATGATGGATGAAATCTTCACAAATGATGAACTTGAACCAAATCAATCTCAATGCCAAATCATCACATTCCCAAAAGAGAAGAGACTTAAACTAACAAATTGGCAAAGCTTAACCACTTTGTGCAAAGGATTAATTGAAAGCATTGGATTCCCTATGTTAGCTAAAATGGACATATAGGGTTGCCCAAAGCTCACAACTCCTGTTTCTTCTATTAGGAATGATCATCAAAATTTGACAGGCCATTATGACAATTCTTTTCATTTGTTTTGCAGTCAAAAGGTACGTATACATCTAGGACTTGTTTGCTTGGCTTGATTAGTTGTGATACATACCTAATCAAGCCACTTTTTAATGTTTGTTTTAATTGATAAAAGTTTTTAATAAATCCTAGATACCCAACATTATTTATTGTTGTGTTTGAAAAATGGATCAAGGAGGGCTATGCTTGATTAGATTTGATAAGAATTACAAATATTAAGGCCTATTTTTTATCTTATTTTAAATTAAATCATGTTCCTAAGAATGGGGAAGAATGAAGAAGTTGTGAAAAACTTATTAAAAAGTATAAAGGATATAATAGTAAATTTATATATCATATTTTAATTTATTTATGTACTAATCATACCAACCAAACATAAAATTAAAATATTCTATACTAATGGACTTAAAATGTATCCATTTGCTTATATATCATATCTAATCACATCATTCTAAGTAAATGAGCCCTTAATTTTTAATCTCATGATACTGTATGCATATTGTTACCAATTATTGCTATGTTTTAGTTTAAAACTAATTCCAGAATTGAATTTTTCTTTTAAATTTTTGTTTATTTTCTTCTCCCTTCAATTATCTTTTCTCACATTTTAAAGATTTTCTCCTCAATGCAAATTATAAATAAAACTTGAAATAATTGCATGCTTAGTTCATGGTGCTGGCCGGTTATATCAGATGATTTTGTCCATATACTCTTACTGATTTAAGTGAGGCAGCTTACCTTGTTTAAGATTTTCAATATTCTCCAACTAAAATCATTTCACAATCAAATTAAGACAGTTTGGCCCTTACTGTATTAAAAATTAAGTTGCAGTTGGATAAGGACTACAATAATTTTAAAAATAAAAATTTGTGAGATGACATATTAAATAGAAATTCAAAAGTTTATATTTGAAAAAGAGGTAGACACAATGATTTCCATGTTTATTTTTCTTTCTTTTTACTCTTTTTCCTTTTTAAATCTCAAAAAAAAATTAGAAATTAAATATGAATTTTATATCATAATTTTGATTTGTCAAACGCCCCTTATCAAGGAGGTGTATTTTAATGTTTTGTTTTGTTTTAAATGATAAATATTTGTATCTCTTGCTTAAATGGTTCTATTATGTTACTCAATTTTTTATTTATAATATTATTATGATAAAATTTATTTAGTCGTGTAAATTTATCATGAAAATTACACGAATATCTTAAAAAAGAGGATCATAACTAATAAAATTTAATGGATACTTGAAACTAAATTAGCGCTTAAAAGGTCTATTCATTAATTTAAAACATTCTATATGAATAAGTGGATGGAATCCATCTAAGATGTATCAATTTAATAATTATCTAAAAGGTTGTATATCAATTAGAATATTTGTAAAGCTTGTATATAAATTTGATATGTGATATGGTATTAACAAACTCAAGTATTAATTAGAACATTTATAAAAACAGCAAAAAAAAACTCACTTATCAAATTTGAACTTAATTTGAAACTGAGGTTCCAAATAATTTTTAGTCTTATTATGTATTCAACTTGTATTGACTACATAAATTATTTGCGTGCAGATCAAATTTAGTAGCTTGAAGTGTCTACAAATTAGATATTACAATATTAACAATGCCAATATATGGTATCACCAAATTACACTTGACCTTTTTTGTGGACTTGAGACATTAGTGATAATTAATTGTGGCAGTATTAGGAGCTTATTCTCATCTTCAATAGTTGAAAAACTTGTTAATCTAAAAGTCCTAAAAATCTATAATTGCTGGGAGATGTAAAAAAATGATTGCAGATGAGGAAAAGTTGGGTGAAAAGTCTCCATTTCATAGGTTGGGCATTTGAAATCTTGTCAATCTCAAAGAGTTGATGATTGAAAGATGCAAAGACAAGCATACTCTCAATTGTTTATATGACTTAAATAGAGTTTGAAGTTTTGGATTTTTCTTTCTGATGAAGTGAAGGTGGAACAAAATAGAAAGGCAAGAAGGCCTCTAAGATGCTCAAGCTTTTACCTGATCTAGGTTTGTTTACTGACAAGATATGCAAATAATCCTTGTCTACCTTTCCTTAAAATATTTCTGGCCTCTAGCGCATATATAATTTGTACCGTGGAAGTATTATCTGCGGAATGGCATGTTGGTATTGGTATCTTATCTCCAAGAGTGATGCACTTGGTGTAACAATTCACTTGTGTCTAATGTTTATACAAACAATCCATTGCAAATATTAAATCATATTCTTGAATAAGCATCTGCATTGGATTGGTTGCATATACCTCTTCCCCAATCATAATTAGGAAATCCCGATACATGGTGTTTGTTATTAACCCTATTCCTAAGGGTATCAGACCCTCTATTTGATAAGCCATAGTTTTAAGTTGCATATCTAATTTTCTAGAAAAATATGTAGATATAAAAGAATAAGAAGTGCTAGGATCATATATATAAGGCATTTCCACAAATTCCAAGAATAGAAATCATATCTTTAACCATCTCATTAGAATCCGATGCAACTTCTTTTGTCAAAGCATAAGTGCGAGCTCTCACTTTATGATTCCCACGAGCTCCTGCTACCTATTTTCCTTTCCCCACACGTGTTAGATTTCTCTTTTTGGGGCAATGTCTCAAAACGTGCTGGTTATTACCACAACCCATACACTTACCTTACTTCTTCCAATGATCAAGCTTCTCATGGCCAAACCCCTCACAGTATCCACATTATTTTAGTGCCACTTCTATAGCCAAAGTTGCAGTCCCACTAACGTGAGGTGCTTGTCAGTTAATGCCTCTAAGTTGTAGTCTTGGTTGTTTTCTCCTGATATTACTCTATCCATCGGGATGCATCTTCCCTTTTCTACTGCTATCTTCGATTTTCCAAATCCCCTATAGTTTTGACTCAAACTAAAGCACCTTGCTTACTGCATGATTGAAGTTTGGTAGATCACAAGTATCCAGACCTCTTCATAGTTCCGACTATAATCTTTATACAAATCATAGTCATGGATCTACAGAACCCAACTCCTCACCACCTAACTAAAAGAATGGATTTACTATCAAAATCTTTGTTTTGACCCTATAATAATATTTAAATGAATAGTAGTCTAAAATCAGTCATTATACAGTTAATACGATATTTTAAGGTTCACTTTTGATATCATCGAGAGATGTCATATAATTGCACCAGTAATACCATAATATTTTCGAGAGTCATATTCTCTTGATAAAATTAGATTCCTATTTATAATTATCCTTGCATCGTTACATAAAATCGATTATAATAGTCCAACTATCATTAATAATCTAAATTTTGTCACTTAGGGATCAATTACATAAAATCAGGATACTATCACCTAATTAATTTAGTTAACCAAGATTACCATATAATATGATAAATCCAAGTCCACTAGGCATACATATTTATCCATGCATGTCTCATTTCTTGATTCCAATATATATTTTCCATATCATTTCACATCATAATATAAGATTTATAACAGTAAAATAGTACAATATATATAACCCTGATCCAAATCTTTACCCAAAATCTAATTATTGAAACTCAATCTTCATGAACTAACACCACCAGTGCACTCACTGTGTCGAGGAGAGGAAACTATCTCTAAACTACTACTGCCCATGCAACCACTGGCCACCATTCATTGCCATGCACTGCTGCTGGAGTTGGTAACCACCACCACTGTTTGATGCATCTCCACACCATGAATCTAATACCCAAGTGAATTTCAAGTTCTTCCACTAAATTGCTTGTCAATTTGGGCTTCAAAGCCTCGGCGCCACTATCTCTGCCATGGCCATTTCTTATAAATTCAACCATCAAAAATCATCAAGTTTTGAAACCAAAGGTACCTAAACACTCCCCAAGCTAAGCTCTACAAAACCCATACTCTAAACGCAACCTTTCACCATTGCTCTGCTGCACTTGCCACTCTCCGCCATGACTTGATTTCAAGTTTTTGCTTTTTGGTGGTTGATTGGTCAAAATAAGTTACATGTGGTATCAATGGATTCTTAGGGAGGTAAGGAAGATGTTGATCAACTTAGTTTTTTGTTCTAAGCTATCGCTGGTGATGATTGTTGGTGAAGATGAAACGGTTGTGCGGTGAAGAAATGAAGGAAGTGGGGGGAAATGCTATTTAAAGGCAACATTTAGAAATCTCAAATTGACCCCTTACAACTTATTTACAACTTTCGATTGAGTCCTCTAAATTTTTAACCCTCTTCCAATTGACCCCCAACTCCATTAATGCCTTGAATTTGCCCCTATAACCTAAAGTAATTCTATGTTGACCCTCAAATCTTTTAAATGATAATACAATTAAGTCTTTCCTATT
>JACGDI010005377.1:299410-329071 GCA_014898725.1 Jacaranda copaia
TATATATATATATATATGTACATTTTTAAATTCAAAGTTGTGCCAAATAAGTGAGTTCTTAGTTAAAAAAATATTGTTAATATAGTAGATTATTTTTTTATTTTTAATTAGTAAATAATTATAAATTATATATAAATATCTATCCATATATATGTGTGTGCATATTTTTAAATTCAAAGTTGTGCCAATCAAGCGAGTTAAAAGAATATTGTTAATATGGTAGATTAAATTTTTTATTTTTTAATTAGTAAATAATTATAGATTATATATAAATATATGTGTACATATGTATATGTTTGTTTATATTTTAGGGAAGATCTTTTTTACGGTAAAAATCAAATCAATATTTTTTTATTAGATTTGTTTAGTGAAAATGGAATTGAGTGATTATAATAAAATATATAATATATAATATGTATGTATACATTGAAATATGGGGAAGTTTTGGGGATAATGAAGGATAGTAGAAGATATTTTGGGAAACAAACTTTGTGTGTTGGAGGAAAAATAATGATATACAATATATACATATATATAAAATATATTTATATATATGTGTGTGTATATATGAATTATATAATATATTTGAAATTAAAAAAAAAAGACATGTAAGTTGCCAACTAAGCAAGAAAAAGATTTTTAAAAAAATGCCTACTACGCAATCCAATGTGGCAAAAAATCCAAGCTACCACACGCCTAGCAAGCCACGTCAGCTTTTCTAGCAACCTTGACCATCTCCGGCAAAAAAATGACAAACAATGACAATTTTTTAATACTTATAGGACTATAATTGCAATTTTACCTGCACATATACATATTAATATATAGATATATACACATATACGTACATATATAAACTGAACCTAGTACCCCATCAATGTGGCAATTGAGCCTTCCGTTGGGCTAGCTGTGGCTGGTTTTTATTTATTTATTTATCGGTTTGGGGGGGCCGTGATTTGGGTTTTCTTAGTATTTATACTTTATTTAATTATAAAATTTGTTAAACCAATTAATGATTTGACATGTAGATCTAAGTAGATCCAAACAAAGAATAATTTTGTCTTTTATTTTTTAAATATTTAATTTTATTTTTAATTTTTTTTAACCATGGTGAAGGGTGACATGGGCATATAGGAAGGTGCCAATTTTTGGAGGAAATTTTTAATTGTGATGACATGTGATATTAATAACTAAAATATTTTTTGTGCTTTAAATTAAATTAATTTATGGAGGGAACAAAATTTTGAAGGAAGAAACTTTGGAGCAAATTTGGAGGGAATACATTTTTAGAGGAAAATAAATTTTAGGTGAGATTTTATTTAATTGTGATTTTAAATTAGTTAAAAAAAAGTATTTGTTACAATTTTTATATAACAAAATTTTGGAGGGAAAAAAATTTTAGAGAGTAAATTATTAACTGTAGTAACAAATATATTTGTTACTATAAAACTTAATTGTAACAAATTTGTTAATGTAACAAAAAAGTAGAAACTTTTATTACAAATATATCTTCCTAAAAGGTGAGAAAAATTATTTGTGACAATACTTCAGTTTTCATAACAAATTTTTCTTTAGTTACAAAAGAATAAAATTTTGGGTAACCAATATTTATTAAAAGTAACAAATATTTTTCTTGGTTACCTAAGATGAGTTTTTAGTAACAAAATTCCAATCTTGTAATGAAAAATCATGATTTTGTAACGAATTTTTACTTTGTTATCAAAATTTTTGTTACAAGAAATGCAATTTGTAGTAGTGTAGATTGAAAAGCATTTCTATTTGAATTAACAATGCCCACAAGCTAATTTAAAACTTACACGTTCTACAAGTCATGTGTAAGACTCCACAATCCAATACCTTCTGAAAATGTCCCCCACATGCATATGAATGACAAAAATTCAAAATCGAAGGGATTTCAGTTTGAAACACCCGTCGCCCTAATGATTTGATCAGAGCAGTGTTTCCACAAGTAAAGGTCAACCCAAACATAATACTTACCATCACTTTTGATTTTGTCTTGCTAAGCCCTAGACAAATCCTTTGGTAGTGTTTTAGTAACCAAATAGTTAACAATATCAGTGTACCAGGGTGTTGTCTCTTGGACTAAAAAGAGGTTCATGTTTGGGAAATTATCATGTAGTGGCGATGGCTCCTCGTTGGTGATTAAACGACTTAAATGATTTGCAACCAAATTTTCTACACCTTTTTTATTGCATATCTCCAAGTCAAATTCTTGCAACCAAAAATCCATCTAATGAGCCTTAGTTTCGCCTCCTTTTTTGAAAGTAAGTACTTGAGAGTTTTACGATCAGAAATTGGGGTGTAAATGAAATGAGACGATTTGCGAACAGTTGAAACTCATCAGTTAAATGAGCCAAGTTGAGCTCAATTTTATTCGACTCGAAAAGCTCACGAGCCTAAATAAGCGTTTTTATACTTTGTATATATAGTTATATATAATAAGGTCCATAAAGATCACTAAATAATAATAATATTTTATTTATTACTTTTAGTTACTTTTAGGAAAATAACAATTCTTTTTTTTTTTGAAAAATTTATAATTATAGATTTTATTTTGAGTTTTAATAACTTTTAACTAATCTAAACCTATATGAGCTCAAGTTTATCCGAATTTATACGAATTGAACTCTTCTGTTTTCCTATGATAAGTGTTATAAAGCTGAGCTCGAAAAGACTTGATAAGGCTCACTTGAGCCTTCTTTAGTTAATGAGCTGAGCTTGAGTTTGCTAGATTTGAGCTCGACTCGGCTCATTTAAGCCCCTAATCAGAAAAGATAATTACTTTAGTACCAAGCAAATACAAGAAAATTTTCTCTAATGTAATGATAATAGCCAAGAGTTCCTTTTCTATTGTTGAGTAGTTACATTGAGCACTATCAAATGTCCTCGAGGCACAATATATGACGTGAGTTTTCCAAGAATAGCGCCAACTACATGGTTGCTTGCATCGCACATAATCTCAATAATTAGTGTTGAAGTCAATGCCCCTTTTAATTTGTCAAATGCTTTTTTATGTGCTTCATCAAACTCAAACACTATATCTTTCTGCAACGACTTAAACAAGGGTTGAGCAATCTTAGAGAAATCTTTGATAAAGCAGCGATAAAATCCTACATGTCCAAGAAAAGAACAAATTTCCCACACACTAGCGGGGTAAGGTAAAAACTCAACCACTTTGATTTTTGCTTTATCAACAACAATCCCTTTAGCAGACACAATATGCCATTGGATCCATAAAGTAACACTTTTCATAATTCAAAATAAGGTTTGCTTCAATTCACCTTTTAAATATTTTCATAAAGTCAGTCAAACATGCATCAAAAGAATCACCATAGCTCATAAAATCATCCATGAATACCTCTATGATGTTTTCTACATAATTTGAAAATATACTAACCATACATCTCTAAAACGTAATAGAAGCCTTACAAAAGCCAAATGGCATTCATTGACATGTGAAGGAACCAAAGGGGCGTGTGAATGTTGTCTTTTCTTGATCTTCATATGGGATAAGAATTTGATGAAAATTAGATAGCCATCAAGACAACAATAATGGATTCGACCGACCAAACATTCAAGCATTTGATCAATGAAAGAGAGGGAAAAGTGATTCTTTCTAGTCGATATATTTAGCTCGTGATAATCTATACATACTCACCATTTGTTTTAAACTTGAGTGGGCACCAATTCACTAGCTAAGTTCTCAACTACTATTATGCCTATTTTCTTTGGAACGACTTGAACTCTTACCCATTTACTATCTAAGATTAGATAAATTACCTATGCATCTAGAAGTTTCATAACTTGCTTTTTCACCACATTTATCATTGGAGGATTCAATTGACATTGGGCTTCCCTAGAAGGTTTGCAATTTTCCTCCAATAATATCCTATTCATGCATATCAAAGGGCTCAATCCCTTGATGTCAAAAATGGTCCATCCAATAGCTTCCTTACGGTCTTAAAGTACTCAAATCAACTTTTCCTCTTCCAAAGCATTGAGTTCATAGGAAACTATCACTAGTAAAGTTTCCTTTTCCCCCTAAAAGACATGTTTCAAATGATTGGGCAATGGTTTCAATTCTAATTGCAGTGCTTGCAAAATAGAATGAAGAAGTTTTGGGTGAGAAAGGGATAATTCAATAAAAGAAATAGAAGACTTAGCTAATTGTAATGATTCCAATTCATGGATTACATCTTACAGGTCAAAATCCATGGTAAGTCCCTTTTCATGCTTCTACAATTTTTCCTTGTCAAGACTTTTACAAAGTGCAACCTTCAACTTATAATCATCATTCAAATCAAAGGTTTTGTGAGCCAAAGTATTTATAATATCCATAACAAAATCACAAAACTCATCATTAGGATATTTCATGGCTTCATAGATATTGAATTTAATCACATTACCTTCAAACTCCATAGTAAATATACCATCATGCGCATCAATTTTAGTGCCAAAGGTTCTAAGGAAAGGTTTTCTCAACAGTAGTTTTGCCAAATTAAGAGAGTTATCTTCAGACATACTAAGTACATAAAAATTAGCAAGAAAAATCAATTTAGTAACCTCCATGAACATATCCTCTAGGACTCCCTCAGGATATACAACAGACCTATCAGCAAGTTGAATAACTAATTTTGTTTTTTCCTGAGGACCAACATTTAAAGAAGAGTAGACAAAAAAAGGCATGACATTAATTGAATTCCCAGATCGCACATAAACTTTTCAATTCTAACATTGCCTATTTTGCAAGGAATAGTAAACACACATGCCTTATATTTGGGGGCAATTTTCTATGTAGCACTGCTAAAACATTTCCCCCCACAATTATTCTTTCTTCATGCTTTCTTTGAGAAATTTAACATACTGAGATATTTGCTTGATTGCATCAAGTAATTGGATATTTACCTTGACCTTGCAAAAAGTTTCAAGAATCTCTTTTTCCTCTTCATGCTTTTTAGATTTGGTGAATCTTTCAAGAAAGATTCATGCGAATGCTTACTGTTGGGTTCATGCGAATGCTCAATCAAATCTTAAGGCATGATAATCTCTCTCTGCATTTTTCCCACAATGGTGTTCTCTCGTCTCTTCTTACCAGGTTCCTTTAGCTCCTTACCATTCTTCAAAGTAATCGCACTGGTTTTCTACTTGGCATTGACAACTATCTGAGAAAGCAACTTCCCTTTGGATTCTATCTTACTCACGAGGTGGTTAGCTGACTCATTTGGTTCTCTAGGTTTTGAATGCTTACTCTCATTTCCTATTGAAATTGCTAAGTGTTAGTTACAAGCAATTTAACAATCTCTTCAAGAGACATACCTATATTTGAAGATGGTGGCTGCTGTGAATGGGGGGGTTTGTTGGAAATATTGGCAATTTTAGGATCTCCCTTCATAACTGAAATTCAGATTATCCCTCCATCTAAGGTTGTAGGCGTTTGAGTAGGGATCGTACTTTCTTTGTGGTGGTTTAGGGAATCTCCCTACTGCGTTGGTTTATTTGTAGGAATCCACTTGGAGCGTAGGACATATATTTGTAGGATGACCAACATTAGCACAAATCCCACAAGCCCTAATTTGTTGCATATTTTCTATAACCAACTGCTGAACAAGAGAAGGTAAACTGGAAATCTAATGCTCAAGAGATGAATTACTTACCTCATTAACCATTCTTCGAGAGTCCCAAGAGTATCCAAATTATTGGGAGTTGTCAACCATTATGGAGATTAATTCTCTAGCTTCGCTTAGAGTTTTGTTCACTATGGCTCCTTAGCTTGCTGTGACCATTATCCCCCTTTCCATCAATAAAAGCCCTTCATAAAAGTACTAAATGAGAACTCAAGCAGTAATACTATGTTGTGGGCAGCTAACGCAAAGTTGTTTAAACCTTTCCCAATATTCATGAAGACTCTTCACATCTTTTGGTCTTATCTCACTTATCTCTTTTCTAATGCTAGTCGCATGTGAAGCAGGAAAAAAATGCTCAAGAAACAATCTTTCCATTTCTATCCATGTAATGACAGAGCTAGATGGTAGATAAAACAATCAATCCTTAGCTTTATCTGCTAAGCAAAATAGAAAAGCTTGCAACTTGACTTGCTCTTCAAATATTCCTTGGGAATGGCAACAACTAGTGCATCAATCCATAGAGGTTGTGCAAGTAAATCTACCAAAAGTTTCCCTAGGCTTATTCATAAGCATCTAGTTTCACGATGCTCTAGAATCTACCTTATCCCATCTGGGATTTTGGCTTAATTCTTTGCAAAGAGCTAGTTTTTCACCATGCTATGGTGTTTTTGTTCCTTAACTTTCATTCTATCAAATTACTACCCTTAACTGTAAAAACACTCTTATACGTTTATTAATTTGGCAGGTTTAAGATCCTAAGTGAAAGATTAGGTAGAGGATGTAGGTTTGCCAAACTTCTATAAATGCTAGTGCCTATTTACTTCTATTTTTTACTATTTTAACCATCATTAGTCTGACTGGTATCTTAACTAGTACTTACAAAATTTAGTTAGTAACTAAAACTATTTTTTAGCAAAAGACTCTAAAATTGTTTTTCTGCAAAAGACTTAAACAATTTTGAAAGGCTAAAAAGTATTTTAAGTGAAAAAATTCCATTGCATTAAAATCCCTTTAGCCTAATTTACTCTTATCTTAAGCATTTAATCACTCACAATTGACATCGGAGCATTGGTTATCTATATTATGGTACAACTACCAAAATAAAAGATCACATAGCCACTAATACTCTTGATGTCTTTGCAAAAGGAAAATTGTACAATCGGCCTCCACTATTTGATAGTTCTAACTATGTATGTGGAAAAATCTGATTTAAGAATACATAATTCCCCTAGATTTTGATTTATGGGACGTGGTCAGGGAAGGACTAACAATTCCAATGAAATTGATTGACAGACAGAAGGTTCCAAAGGAGCAACATAAATTTACCAATGATGATAAAAAGGCCATCTCAATGAATGCGAAGGCCAAAACTATTCTATCATGCATTCTCACCAAAGAAGAGAGTACAATCGAATCAGTACATGTGCTACAACAAAGTAAAAGTGGAAAATATTGCAAGTGAGCTACGAAGATACCAATCAGGTTCAACAAGAGAGGATTGCTCTTCTCATTCACAAATATGAAATGTTCCAAATGAAATCTTATGAGACCATTAGTTAGATGTACGCACACTACATGGAAATTATAAATCCTATGTTTGCACTCAGTAGAACTATAAATGAGGATAAGCAAGTTCGGAAGATTCTTAGATCACTTCCCAAGGAATGGATGCCAAAAGTTATAGCCACTCAGGAAGCTTGTGATCTTAATAGCATGACCATGGGTGAACTAATTAAATCTCTCACATCCCATGAGAAGACACTGCTAAATAAAGATGAAAGTTCATAAATAAAAGTCAAGAAGAATATTGCTTGTAATATCGGTCATGGTTTTAACTCAAAAATTCATGAAGTTCTTGGTGAGGATCAAGTTGAGGATGAAATCATTTTGATTTCTCAAAGATTAAAGCGACTGACAAAAGACAAAAAGAAATTCTAGAACAACAGATCAAAATGGAATATAAATAGTCTGGAAACTTCAAAAACCTATCCACCTCGTTGCGACAAATGTAATAAAATCAAACATGAAAAACTATATTGTCCATGATTAAGGAAATATGCTAAACAAGTTAAAGCTAAAACGATGGCAACTACTTAGGACAAATCTAATGGTGAACAATTTGACAATGAAGAAAATTACTTCATGTTAAATCAAGTAAGTACCTTTTCATGTTCCAATTATGATTCCAATGATGAAATTACCATTGATGAGGTTGAACAAAAATTGTTTAAACTTTATGAAATTCATGTCAAAATGTTTGTTGATAAAAATAAAGTTTTGTAAGAAAAAGTGGATTATTTGTAAGAGGAATTGGATAGGGCTCATGAAGATAAGTTTGAAATGCAAATGATCAAAAACAAAGAGACCCTCGATGTTGAATGCAAAAAGAAAATGAATAATTGACTCACTAAAGAGAATAATTCCTTAAAGAAACAAGTTAAAAACATGAGCCATGAAATCAAAGGAAAAATGATTCCTAAAGAATGCTTGCATGTTGAGGACAATCCAGGTGAATGTTCCACAAGTGTTAAACACAAACATATGCATGTTCCACCTAGACATAATGTTAAAAAGGGTCAAAATTTTGGAAACCGCATGAATCAGAAATATACCAAACTAGTCTCAACAAGTTCTAGAATAAATTTCAAACTAGTTCATAAAACCCGTTTTACTTGTGGTAGATTTGGTCATGTGAATTTTAGATGTCCAATTGAGAAACTCATTGGTACCAAGTTTGTTTATGTAAGAAAATTATCCACTACTTACCATGAAGAACCTAACATAGTTTAGGGAACAAACTAATTTCTTATAGGTGCATGCCAAGAAACATTCTCAAAAACAAAAGTGGTACTTGGATAGCGGATGTTCCAAGCGTATGACAAGGGATGCGTCCATGTTCCTTAAGCTTAACAATTAATTTTCAGAGAATGTTCTTTATGCAGATAAAACAAAAGGACGCATAATAGATAAAGGTATCATTAGTAAGTAGATTGATACTTCTATTGATAATGTATGGCTTGTTGAAGGCCTTAAACATAAACTGCATAATATCAGCCAACTATGTGACGAAAGTTATGAGGTTAAGTTCCATCCTTCTCACTATGTTATTAAGTAAAATGAGAAACTGATTTTTATTGCTACTAAGGATAGAAATATTTATTGTATTAACGTTGATGATTTAACCTGTCAAAATATGGAGTGTTTAGCTATTTTAGATATAGAATGCTAGAAATGGCATAGAAAAATGGGCCACATAAACATTAAACTTATATCTTATCTCACAAAGAAAGATCTTGTCAAAGGAGTGCTCAAGTTAAACTTCTCCAAAGACAAGATGTGTGGTGCATGCAAGAAGAGAAAGCAAATCCAAACATCTTTCAAACAAAAAATGAGGTCACAACTTTCAAGTCATTAGAAATTCTACACATTAACCTATTCGAACCCATGATAACCGCTTCCTTTGGAGGTAAAAGATATGTGTTTGTCATAGCGGATGATTACACTTGTTTTACGTAGGTTCTATTCCTTGCTCATAAAAATAATGTTATAAATACTTTCATTCCACTCACTCAAAGGCTTCAAAATGAAAAAGATTATTTCATTAAGAAAATTCGAAGTGACCATAGAACTAAATTTGATGAAATAAACTTTACTTTATTTTATGAAGAACATGATTACATTCATAATTTTTTAGCTCCTAAAACTCCTCAACAAAATGGGCTAGTTGAAGGGAAAAATCAAATTTTGCAATAAGCTACTAGAACCATACTTAATGAATATAATCTTCCAAAATTCTTTTGGAGTGAAGCCATGAATATAGCTTGTTATGTGTCAAATTATGTTTTCTAAAGACCACTTTTAAGAAAAACTCCATATGAATTATGACATGGTAAAGTTTCAAATATTTCTTATTTAATTTCCTTCTCTTTGGTTGCAAATGTTACATTCTTAATGATAGAAATAATTTGACAAAGTTTGATTCCAAAGTTGATTAGGCTATCCTTGTTGGTTACTCAATGCATAGTGAAGCTTATCGTGTCTTTAATTAGAGGGAAAGAATGGTTCAAGAATCTACGCATGTTACATTTGATGAAACTAACCCATCTTGTGCCAAGAAAACCTTGAGCAAAGAAGTTGCAATACTCGAAGAACCAGTCAAGATTCAAAACCCTGAACCATCAACATCAAATTAAAAGGAACCAAAATCATTTGAGAAAACAAATTCCACTAATGAACCCAATTCTAGTGAGTCAAAAGAAAGAGCTGAACAAAGAACCAAAAAGTTTAAGCATCTTCCAGTCACCCTATTAACAAAATCATTGAAAATCCTCAAGATGGAATAACTACCAAATCCAAATCTAGACAAATTCCACAAGATGAATCCAACTGTGCCCTCATTTCAATAATTGAACCTAAATATGTCAAAAAGGCACAAAAAGATCCATTCTGGATTAAAGCAATAAAGGAATAACTGGCTCAATTTGAAAAGAATGAAGTTTGAAAAGTGGTAAAACGACCATTAGACTCTCTAGTTGTTAGTATCAAGTGGGTGTTCAAAAATAAACTAAATAAAACCAATAAAATAACTAGAAGCAAAGTAAGACTAGTAGCAAAACGCTACAGTCAGCATGAGGGCATTGACTATGATGAAATGTTTGCTCCAATTACAAGGTTAAAATCAATTAGAATGCTTCTTGCCTTTGCATCCCATAAAAAGTTTATGCTTTATCAAATGGACATGAAAAGTGCTTTTCTAAATAGATTCATAAAAGAAGAAGTTTATGTAGAGCAACCACCCAGTTTCGAAAATGAAAATTTTCCTCATCATGTTTTCAAACTAACAAAGGCTTTATATGAACTAAAACAAGCCCATAGGGCCTAGTATGATCAACTTTCTCATAAACAATGATTTTTCTATTGGAATCTTAGATGCCACTTTGTTTGCCAAGCACCAACAAAATGGTTCTCTTATTGTTCAATCTATGTTGATGACATTATTTTTGGTGCTACTAATGATTTACTTTATCAAGAGTTTGCCAAGAAATAAAACAAGAATTTGAATTGAGCTTAATAGGAGAGCTCAATTTCTTCTTAGGACTTCAAGTAAAGCAAACTCAGAAAGGTACATTCACCTTGCAAGAAAAGTATACAAAGGAGCTTCTAAAGAAATTTGGAATGAGTGAATGCAACCTTGCAACCACTTCCAAGAGTACAAACGCTAGACTGGAACTTGATGAGGATGGTAACAAAGTAGATGAGAAGGTCCACAGAAGTATGATTGGTAGTTTACTCTACTTAACTGCTAGTCATCCAAATATTATGTTTTCAACATGCTTATATGTTGGATTCCAATCTAATCCAAAGGAATCCCATTTAAATACTTTTAAAAAATATCAAAATCTTAAGGGAACATCTAACTATGGCTTATGGTATCCACATTCTAAATCTTTTAATTTCATAAGCTACTCTAATGTGGATTATGCTTGTTGCAAGATAAATATGAAGGGTACCAGTGGTGGTTGCTAACTACAAGAAAATTGTCTAGTTTCATGGTACAGTAAAAAATAAAGTGTAGTTGCATTATCCACTACCGAGGCAGAATACATGGCCTTGGGGAATCGTTGCACCCAGGTCGTTTGGAAACACTTGTTGATTCAGTGGACTACAAGCTCGAGCGTCTTCTTCAAAAGTCCAGTCGCACTCATTTAAGTGTGATATGATTAAAAGAAAAAATTAAAGCATATTGAATGCCTCTTACTCTGCTTTTGATGATAAAGGGGGAAAAGACTATGAAATTTGAAATAGTTGAAATTCTTATTTGATAGAACATCTGTTATTGACTACCTGCTATTGTTGGAACTTTTATTATTCTAACTATTTGCAGGAACTTTGGTTATTTGGAACTAAACTTTTTTAACTTTTATTCATGGGCATGTAATAACTTATTATCTTGGATGATCTCTCTTTTTGTTGATTGGGCATGGTATCCATGAATCCTTTAATTTTTGAAGACCTAATGCATTATATCTGCTAGTACTTGCTATTTGCCTGGTTTCTTAAGTATATGGACAGGAGATGCACAAATAACTCCAAAAATGGGCAGCACAAGCTAGCAAAACCTGGCGCATAAATAGAGGGAGTTCAAGTTATATCTTTCCAGTTTATTCAAATTTTGCCATCATAAAAAAAGGGGAGATCTTTGGATGATTTACAATATTTTGATTATGACAAAATTACTCTCCCATGTTCACATGTTGTAAGCATGAATGTCTTTCCATATTATCTACTAGAATCTGTTTACACTTATCTGTTGGAATTTGTCATGCGTTGGAATTTACTTTTCATAAATAAAAGATCTCTTGAAAATTCTAGTTTGATTTGCACCTTTATAAATTAGGAAAGAAATCACTTCATGTTGAAATCATTGAATCATTCATAGTTTAAAGAGTAAATGAATAATTACCAAACTTATCCTGCTCCCTTATTTAATTCCAACAGATTCTTACCTTATTGAGAACTTATAAATGTTAGGCATAAAGCATATAAAAGTGAAATTATGCAACAATTAAAAATGTGAATCGCTAAGTCAGGAGAGAACTTTGTTATGTATCTTGTAGAGTTGTGTGATACTCTCATTCACGCTTTGTGCTTATTTGTTGCTAATTCTTTGCTCTATGTGTGTTTTCAAGATACCTTGTGGTAAAGAAGATCAAATGGAACTTGCCTTCGACAAACCTTTGGGAGATGAGGGCAAGGCGATCTGTGTCTCAAAAGACCTAGTGGTGAAGAGAGATGGGAGTTGTACCTGCTCTCAAGGGACCCCGTGAAGACAACAAATTGGCGCTTGATTGCTTTAAAGACCTCTAGATGAAGAAACCAGTAGAGAGGTACTATCTGCAATCTTCTGTAGTGTTTCTAGTTCCAGTCTAGAAGAAAAGAATAGAGCTTACTGTACAGAGTGGCAGTAACTGATGCATCAGTCAATAGAGGTTGTGCTAGTGAACCTAACAGAAGTTCCCCCAATCCTATTCACAAGTAGCTAGTTTCACAGAGCTCTAGAATTTGCCTTATCCCATTTGAGATTTCAGCTTAGCTCTTTGCAAAGAGCTATTTTTCACCCTGCTAAGATGTTTCTATTCCTGAACTTTCATTCCATCAAATTACTATTCTTAATTGTAAAAACTCTCCTACACATTTATTAATTTGACAGCTTTAAAATCCTAAGTGAAAGTTTAGATAGAAGATGTAGGATTGTCAAACCTCTATAAATACCAATGTCTATGTACTTTTATTTTTTACTACTTTAACTTATCACTGGTCTGACTGGTATCTTAACTGGTACTTACAAATTTTAATCAGTAACTAAAACTATTTTTCTATAAAAGACAAACATTTTTGAAATGCTAAAAAGTATTTTGAATTATAAACTTCCGCTCCGCTGCATTAAAATCCCTTTAGCCTAATTCACCTCCCTCTTAGACATATAATCACTCTCACATTACTCCACCAATCAAGCGTACATCAGTTTAATTTCATTTACCAACCTCTCTTCTATACATATCAATTTCATCATCAAATCATCACATTCCCAAAATTTATGAGGACACTTGTACTAAGAAATTTGCAAAGCCTCACAATTTTCTGCAAAGAATTAATCGAAAGCATTAAATTCCCTCTACTTACTGAAATGCAGTCTGGGGTTGCCGAAAGCTTATAAATACTGTTTCTTCTACTAGGAATAATGAAGATTCGGCAAGCAGCCATAATGCTTATGCTTCTCATTGTATTTGCATTCAAAAATCAAAAGGCAAGTGCATATCATTAATTATCAACAACTTAAACACAATTATTATTACTGTTGAATTTGTAAATATAATTATGTATTAAAACAAATATAAATTACTGTCACCAAATATATAATATAAATGTCAACTTTGATGACACCTAGCCGCTTAATATTTTATTATTAGTATTACTTTTTCTTATAATGTGACCAATATCTTGATGCATGCATATAACATTTTTCTTTGAAAGTTGCAATATCTCATGATGTTCTCCTAGATGTTAGCCACAAACTCAGCAATCAAGGGTTAAATTAAGGGACTCGAGGTAATAATGATCCCAACAAATTCAGTATGTGCATGAATATGGGTGGTAAATGGATGGATTGGGTTGGGTTTAATTTGAGCTTATATGGGTTGAATTAAAAATAGATTCGATTCTACATGGATTGAGATAGATAGGTTGAAAATGGGATGGGTTGGGTTGGATTTGAAATGGTTCTAATAGAAAATAAAAAAATTAATTTTATTTATTTATTTCAAAAAATTCATTCAAAAAACCATAATAATATTAATATATCTTCTACACACTATTTAATATCCAATTTTACAATATAATGAGATAATTTATTAAATTATATATTTATTTTATTAACTCATATTATAATATTCAATTGCATTAAAAATTAATTATGAGTAGTATTTCTTTCATGATAAAACTAATTATGAATTATTCATATGTTGGTCTATGTTATTTTAAGTAGTTATTTGTTATGTGCTGCGAATAGTATTAATTTGTGGAGCTATGTTATGCTTCAAAATCATAAATATAAGTTAGTTGACAAGAAGATATGACATTCAGATAATTATATTTTAGGTAAATTTTGCAGAATGTTGCGCACACAAGTTTAGCACTTGACACTTGATTTCATTTTAAGATATTAAATCTAAATTAAGACATTAAATTATATGCTCTAATTTTAAATAATTAATTTATTATTATTGTAAAAAGCCCAAGATGTATATTTTAATTTTAAAATTACTAATAATTAAAAAATACGAGACTTTAATAAAAATAAAAATTAAAAATAATAAAACTTTTTATTATTAATTCAAAATTAATTTTATTGAATTTATTAAATATTACTTAAATTGTTTAAATGGACCCATTTTGAACTCACTTAAAACCCATTTTGAATCTAAATTTAATACAATCCATTTAAAATCCCACCCACTCAAATCCATTTCTAAAATGTTGAGGCCAACCCAATCCAAAACCATGTGGGTTGGGTTGAACTCATGAATTCTAATCCAAATTGACACTCATGTTTACGAACAATCCCAAGATTATATGTATACACACACTCTATTCAATTCTACGAACAATCCCAAGATTATATGTATACACACACTCTATTCAATTGTTCACATACATAGATCTATATGTTTGTTGTTAATTTATTTATTATATATAATAGAAAATAAAACATCAATTAAAATAAATGATCACTTAATTATACTTTCTGCTTGTGAAGCCATCAAACTCGAAATCTTAAAAGAAGCTGCCGTTCATCTCTATAACCTCGGACCCTGCATATGAAGGAAATGGAAGCTGACATAATTAAGCTAATTAAAAGTAATATTTTTTTTGAAATTTTCTCACAGTTAGAGAAATTATTTTAATTACCACAAAAAATACCAACATGAAATAGAGTAAAAGTGAAGACGAAAATAAACATCATATGAAATTTATAGCGCTTAGATACTAAATTTTCACTTAATAATTTTAATCTGTAAGTTTCACTAAAAAATTTATATTAAGCATATGTATTCCGGCAATCTCTCAGTGAAAGAATTAAAACATGAATGAAAGCAAAATTTGCAGGAGCAGAACAAAGGGGAGAAAATCTTGTCATAGCATATGTTCTCAAGCCCTAATTTGTTTCGAAATTAACTTTTATAAGTACAATAAAGTTATGTCTTAGTACAGAGATGTAAAAGGACATAACATTATTCACACAATATACAATAACAGCAATCAGCCCAATTCTCCAACTTCTCCCCCTCTTTTATGAACTGATAACAAATGAACTCCTACTGATCCTGATACATATTTATATATCATGTTTCTCACTAGTGCATGCTATATCCTATCACATAATCTTGATACATTTCTTCAGATTGATGAAGGATAGTTTCTGACTCCCATGAGTTGAAGGACGTTGAACTGGCATCGAATTCATTAGACCACCATCCCAGATTGTCTTTTGATCCATCCATTTCTTTGAGACAATCATGTTCAGCCATCTGAGTCTGATCTGTTGGAAGAAAAGCGCAAGATTTATTGTTGAGTGAATCATCAAGCTCAGCTTGATTAAACCCTGGAGCAAGCCCAGGATTTTGCCCCATAATTCCAGATTCAAGAAGATTGCTTCGATCATTAGCGTTCAAGGCGAAAGAGCTTTCTGAAGATGAGAAGCCATTGACAGAATTTTTATCAAACTGATCATCTGTTTTCAAATTGCTCAAAGGGCTATAATCTTGCTCCGGAGCAGGTTGAGGGTTGGAGGGCATTTGTTGCATAAAATCAGTGTTTTGATTCTCATTCAGGGTCTGGATCATCTTCTGCTGCGGGGGATTAATATTTAACTTGGGCCAAAGTGCAGGATTATTGTAAAAGGTGAAAGGATTTTGAAGGCTTTGAAGCTGCATGTGGAGTTGAAGCCTTTCCAAGGCCGAGCTGCTGAGATTTTGCAAATTACAGGACTTCTCGTCTTCATTTACATCTTTTGGGTCCTGGCCTGGAATCGAGAATCGGTTCATGTTAGACTGTTTGCGCCTGCCGAGCAGTTTTTTCTTCAGCCTGGTGTTCCAGTAATTCTTAATGTCATTATCTGTTCTTCCAGGCAGCTGGGCAGCAATAATAGACCACCTTATATGAAAATTTTGAACTAAATCAGATCCCGTAAGTGTTGCAAGAGAACCCAGAAAAAAAGGAATATATGTTAAGACAAAGAAAAACCCTCCAAAAATCTTCTGATTCTTGCATCATCAACAAGCGGAAAGAAAGAGTATACATGATTAAAAATACGAAAACCCTCGAATGAAATTTGGTTTCTGACTAATAACATGTATGAATTTTTTCTTTTCTTTTTAAAGCATCATATACGAGGGAAAAAGGACAAGTAGTTTTGGCTAAAACTTCTGAGTCTGCGCATGTGCCAAGAGACAGATTATTACCTGCTTCCAATACTGATATAGAGGCTGCAGATAATATTGTCTTCTTCCTCAGTGAATCCACCATGCTTGATATTAGGCCTTAAGTAATTGAGCCATCTAAGTCTGCAACTCTTCCCACATCTCTTCAGCCCTATAAACATTTAATTCCGTCAGATCAAAACGCTGTCCCAAATATATGGACATAATTGACTTATTAAAGCTGTAATATTTAGACAAACCAATTTTCTGAGGAAGAGCAATCCAGTTCCCACCAGTTCCATACTTCTCAATATAAGCCTTGAGTTTTGCATCTTCCTCAGGGGACCATGGTCCTTTCTTCACGTTAGCTTTGTCACAGCATGGGGCTCTTCCCATCTTTTTCCTGTCAATAGCTAATTATCTTTTACTTTGCTTTCCCTTTCTGAAATTCTCCAACCAAACTGAAACAGATATAAGCTTTTAATTTCCTGAGGAAAAATGTCAGAAGGGAAGACCTTGTTTTATAGGTAGGAAGATGATGATGTGATACTTAGAAGAAGCAGAAAAGTCTCACCATCCCTTCTAGGGTTTCTGCACAGCCCCCCAACCCCACCCCACCTCACCCCATTTGGATTAGTTCAGTCAGATTATTTTATTTCTGTGTGATTATTGTAAAAGCAACCTGACAAAAAACTACACAAATTTCTCTGGAAGACATATTAAAATCATCTGCTTTTTTGGGTTTGTAATAATTTAATTGTGTGGAGGGAATGCTACAGCAGATCTCAGGAAAGAAGCATCCATTTATCCTCTTGTTTTGTCGACAACTTCTTTGAAATGTTCGATTGCCTGGGGCGTTTATGCCTTAAATTGTAATTAGTAGCAAACTGAAATGGTTAATTTGTATAAAAGAAAATAACGTTAGCTAACAATCATGCAGTCTGTTTGATCAGCGTAATTTTATCCTCCAGCATTATAATTAACTCGAAGAATACTAGGGATCTCGATGAATGATTACTGGAAGATCGAGAAGAGGATATGTATAGTTTTTGTTCTTTTGGTACATAAATATTTAGGTAAGCGGAATCTTTTACCCAATCTGGAGTTGGGCAAGATCTCGAAGCCCGCATCAAAAATTCTAATATTAGGGGATAAAATTAAATTTTTATAAAATATAAAGGATAAATTTTTAAAATTTAATAAAAATATGTGTAATATAGTAATTTAAAGGCGGGCAACTGTCCTATATATGTACCCTGTTACTCCATCCTAACATGTCCACATGAACTGCTCCTACGTTGTGATGCAGTCAGGAATTCAATCTCCAAGTTATTGGGGTTGGTCAAGATTTTTACGATCTCTTGCTCAACTTGCACTAGGGTCACATTTCAATACTAATTTATCCATAAGAACACACATTAGACTAGTTAGAATCTGAAGGTGGAATAATATAAGCTAAACGGAGATGATAATGAATTGGAGGATAAGAGCAAGAGTGATCTAATTTTTCCATATTACACCTTAGTGTAGCCACTATTTAAAAAATGGGACCAGACCAAGCGATCAAACTAGTTGAATCATCCACTGCCCTATGAATTGGTCCGGTTTTGAGTAAGAACTGAAAAATAAAGAAAATCGTTCTATTTTGTGAAAACTATTTGAACCTGCAGTTAGACAGTTTGAACCTTTAAACCATTCACGGTTTATGGAAATTAGACCGGTTCATTTTTTTCTTTTCTTTTCTTTAATTGTTGGCATAATTAACACCTTCTTTTGATTTTATTTTATTTTATTTTTTGGCCTAATGTGAGAATCAAAGTTAAGATACATCTTAAAAAGATAAAATACCTAAAACATTCAAACAAATTTACAAAATAAAGCCCAAAATCAGATCTAATATTCTGATTTTTAAATTCAGCTAGAAGGTATAAACCTTTAATCTCTTACCCAACCTATGTGCTCTTTCAAGAAATTCAAATTTATGAAGTTGAACAATATAATTTTGACTCTTTTTGTTTTATATTTGATATTTTATTAACTTTTAAGTAATATATAAAATATACAATATATATTATATAATTATAACGTTGCGGTTTAATTTTGGTTCAATTACGTTCTAACCGATAATTGAACCAGTGAACTGTAAACTAATAAGTTTTTCAATTCAATGAACTGTCCGATTTTTCAAACACTAATGATACTCAACCTTCTCTATTTATAGTTGGTTAAGTGGTAGATATTGTATTGCAGGGCACTCTTATAACGATAGGATGTAAATAAAATTTATGCTCCTTGTTTAGGATCTCAATTTGGGTAGGAATTGAATCCATGTACAAAGTCGTGGATCCAATTTAAAAGATAATTTTTTTTTATTTTTTAAGAGTATATTAGTCTTTTACGGGGTATAGGCCATTAGACCCCTTCACGTTGAACTTACCTATGGCCAATTCTTTGAGAGACTGTTTGACAGTATATAAGTTCCGAACTCAACTATGACTCAACCAAACCTCTTTGGCATATGTAGAGTGTATTATGTTTTTAATTTTACAACTGCTTTATTCCATTCGAGGAGAAGAAGGGGGGAAGAAAGAAAAAAGAAAACAGCAAAAAAATTATCAAGATCGTATGAAATCTGTGTTTAAATTTAATCCCGAGAAGAATAACAAAGAGAGAGTTCAAAGTTATCCAATTTAATGACTGGCTATTAAGCACGTTCCGTTGAATCATCTTAGTAGTTTGATTGTATTTCGGGAACCAAAAGAAGGTGAACATTAGGTTTTTATATATGCACGTCTTCTATTGTGTTGTTCTGGGAATAAGCTTATACCAAGTGATCCATATATAACTCAATCAAATTAAAAATAAGATTCTTATTTTTGTTGCCAAGATGAATTTGATTTGATAGTTCAAAAAATAAATTTTTTTATGTATTTTACATTACTTTTCTCAAAAATAGTGATTGATTAAAGTTAGTGATGTCACGTTATTACTTTTCTTAAGTTGATAGTTTCGGAAGAAATATTATTTACAAGAAAAAACTAAAATAATTGTGACTATATGTTAAATAAATTAAGTTATCACAAATTATATATGTATAAAATGGCAGTTAGTGTTACCATTTGACAGTCAATAATATCTTTTTTTGCTGTTGAAGTACCTACTTTAGAAAAAAAAAATTCATTTTTAGACATCATAAAAAATAAATAAATAAGGGCAATAAATTTGAAGAAAATGTAGTATTAAATAGATTTTTCTTCAATGCATCTCCAACTAAACAATTTTCATACGAGGGGGACCTTATTTTTTATGTTGAAAATACGTAACATATAATAACAACAACAATGAATAATAATAATAATAATAATAATAATAATAATTGCTATCATTTAATGTAGCTATTTTCCTTTCTATCCAAAATACAACTGTTTAAAGACAAATTTAAGGACATATTTAGGCAGCTCAACAATCTGCAACTGTGCAAGTAATTTTTGAATATTCATATTGTACGTTGCCAGTTTATTTGCAGCCCCAAGACAAAATTTTTCTTCAACAACACGTTTTCTGATGTTTAAAAATAAACAAAATAAAAAAAATAAAAAAGAACTATCCAACACGTTTTCTGATGTCAGGTTAATTTGATCAAGAAGCTGCCTTCGCATTTCGCGTGGCAGAAAACAAGGTAAATTAAAGTTACATTAAATTACTCAAACCTTTTTCTATCTGTCTTCCAGTAATTCAGACATTAATATGCATACGTATTAATTGAATCTTTCAACGGCACGAAACTTCGACGTCGATCGGCAAAATGGATGACTAATTGATTTTATTTTTTTATTTTTCGTTTTTTACTTTACTGTTAAGAATGATTAATTAGAAGAAGCCAAAAGATAAAGCAGGATTAAATATCTAGAATGCATGTTAATCCCATCAACACAAAAAATTTAACTATATGCTGTGGAAAAATTGTTATGAAATTGATTTCAAGTTATAGCTATAAAATATAACTACGGTTTTTGTAGCAAATATAATTTTTTTAATTATATTCAACAAAAATTACTAATTATCAATTCGTAGCATTGTACTTTTGAAGTGTAACAAATTAATTATATATTATTCGTATAAAAATTAATATATATATATATATATAAAAGAGTGATCATATACTATGAATTGATCGTAATGAAAGTTAGTTATGAGAGTATCGGCTTTAAATTTGGCTATAACAATCTCATAAATAAAGTTACGAATTTTTAGCACCAGCTACATATGAACTATAGTTAATGCTCTAATTTTTGCAGTGCGTGTACATTAGTCAAAATTTTGTTTAAATCTTGGGGATTAAAATTTAATTTTTCACTATTATGGGTTGATCATGTCGCTGATTACGGCATAAGCTTCAGCCCTGCTGGCATAATTCATGTTGTTACTTTAAGACACCCTAAAAGTTGACAAGTTGGCCGAGGTTTTTTAACGTTTTGTATCAAGAATTTGAACAAGGAAAACAATTAAATACAAGAAAGTTAAGGAAAAACAATGCATTATGCCCTTAAAAATTCAAAAAACTTTTTGAGAGGGAACCCACTGATTGACCTTGCTTCCCTACTTCAATATTTTACTACTAATTTCCGTGTTTTTAAATGTAATAAGAAGCACAAGATGGTCCGGAACCGCACTTTGATAGAAATTACAAGGGGAAAATTGTCAAAATTTCAAAAGATAGTTACATAATTGATTATAATTAAAATGTATAGACTCAGATCTTTAGGAAGAAGAAAACATGTTTCTGTTTGTCTTTGTCTGAAGGCTAGGATCCTCTCTCTCTCCATTGACACTGCATTTTCATGCATCAGCAAAGAAGACCATTAACCTTATGACTTGTTTTTTTTTTCCCTTAAGGAGAGCTGGTGAAAGAATTCTTGATAACAAGAGATTATGTAATAACATTATTATAATTAACAGTATTGATACATATAATAGTAAATTGATTGAACAAATCAAAGTTACTGTGAATATATGGATGCCACCCTTACAACCTCCTGGTTAAGTCAAGTTTAAAGTTTGTTCAATCTAAGACTAAAGATAAACAGCCCTAGAAAGTGTTCAATAGTTTGCCCATTTACAAGCTTTTGACAAATTAGGGTTGAAAATTTCTAATTATTTATTGATTTTCCTATAATTTATTTAAATAACTCAAGTTCAAGTTGAGTGGAAGAGTTAATGGTTTCACATTCAAGTTAGAGTTCTCCAACTTGTTAATCATTAACTAGGATTAATTGATATGATCAAACTTGATGCATGGGGCAACAGAAGGTTTTGAGGATTTGGTTAGATTTGACTTGTTTGCACATCTATATCTATAAGTTGGAAAAGAGTTAAGAAATAATTTGAAAGTTGGGCGCAATTTTATTTATTAATTGAAATATCTGTAAAATTAACATTGAAGAAAATTAAGTCAGGAAAAAAGGGCGAGGGAAAGCCGCCCCTGCAGCCCTAATCATTGTTACCAAAAGAAAAAGTTACAGAATGTTTGTATATGTTTTCAAATTTCATTTTTTTTTTTAATATTTTATAAAATGTAAAAAGTTAGTTTAATTAAATTAATGAAAAATAAATTTATGTTTGAATAAATTGTTGAAAAAATAATAATCATGTTAATTTTAATAGATTATAAGTGGAGAGAAATAGTAATAATGAAAAAAAAAAGAAGATATGAAACTATTGAAAGAAAATATATAGGTTATTGAAAAATATATTTTAAAATAAAAATGAACCAAAATATTAATAAAAATAATAATAAATAATTGTAATTTATTTTCATGCAGTGAAAACAACGTAGAACATTTTAAGAACATAAACAAACTGCACCTTACTCTCAAGTGTACTGGTTCACAAAGAAGATAACATATTAACATCTAATATTCATATTATTGACTTGCTGTTAAAAAATGCCATTTCAAGGTCTAGTGTACTACTCTCCGAAAAACATCACTGTCAAACTGGGCGGGTTTCGTGGACAGAGCAACAAATCAGATGCGACTTCCATAAAAATTGATACCCTTTTGGGGCGTTTGGTTTTGATTTTTCAAGACATTAATTTTTATTTTATAACAAAGAAAAATAATAAAAAATTGGTTATAAATATAATTTTAAAAATAAAATATTATTTAAATATTTTATTTAAAATAAAATAATTGTATATGATTGATAATAAGTTATATTTAAATGCTATAATATTTTTTATTAAAAGTTGTGAAATATGAGTAAGAGAAAATAAAGTGTAAAAATAGAGAGAGGGTGTGTAATAGTAAATTTGAAAATATATATTAAAAATAAAAATATTTGTAAAAATATAAAAGAAAATGAAAAGGGATTTGGAAATAAAACCAAACGGGCACTTAGTTTAACGCCTTTGGTAGCAATAATGAGTCCAGATCAGCGGTTAACCATGCCGGAAATCAAGTTGTTTGTTTTAGTAGAGGGGAAAGTCCCGAGTTGATATTTATACTAAAATCTTAATTAATGATATTTACTACCGTTAAGGGTTCAAGTGGTTCCCTAGACTATTTTTTTTTTTTAAGAGGTTCACTAGACTTCCTCATCAACATGCTAATTAATGGAGCTCCATAATGGACAACGAGAATGATTTATGAGTTGGGTGTACCAATGGTCCAAATAAGGAAATAATGTCACTATACATTTGTTCATAAGGATAAAATTTCCCACAAATACATCTCAAATAAAAGAATATTTTGACGTAGTTGAATTTCTAAGGTTGACAATGAGTTTGAATATTATCAAATTAATTGTCATCCTTTGATGGCAATCTATGTTTTTCATCCCCCTTAATTGGGATACCTATGATAATACCAAATCTCATCCGATATCAAATAATCAGTTGAGTCGGTAAAATAATTTTTAGATTGTTATTCCTTTTTCACCTACTAAAATGCCTTTTCTGAATAATCTTTTTATCAATATAAAATGTTTCAACACGATTAAGAATGTTTGATGGCAAACTTGATTTTTCACCATTGAATCGTTTCCGTTCTGCTATAACTTTGCTTACATTATGATGGTCGCTCTCTGCGTAGCCCTACAATGATTTATCTTTTTCTTTTCTCTATTTCTTTTTTTTTTTAAATTCCAAATTATAGTCAAATTTTATACACGACTTCTAACAAATCTCTGTGATACCTATCTGCTTCATTTTCTATTCCCTTTTCGAGTTCAAAGTGGAGGAGTTGGATATACAATATTCCATGCATGCATGAACTACAATCCATATCCAGATTACACAAAAATATTTCAAGAATTAGTTTAATTAATTTGTACTTTAAAGGATTAAACAAAGATACTAATCATACTTAATTTATCGGAGGTTATATATACACCACCACTTGTCGTTAGCCACCACTTGTTGTTAGCCACCTGGCAAACCCCATTACAACATCAAAATTAAAACGTGTACTGTAGAGATTAATGTTTGATAAACCAATTAAGACATTTGCAGACCTAAGAGTCCCAAAACGGTAACCGCTCCTAACAGGAGGAGTTGACAAAGATACATTAACACAATAATGTACCTGCACACAATTTCTTAACAAATTTTTATTATTATCTGAAGCAGACCCTAATGACTTTTCCTTAATCTGAGATTTGTATAATAATCGAGGTGTTATTATCTCAAGTGCACTTTTTGTAAAATAATCCTTAAAGGACGCTACAAACAGACGGAGTTGCTGAGCTCAAATGGAGGACTAATCCCTCAAGCCACCAAGTTATATTCAACAATTGTCAACCCCTTCTTTTAACAAACCCATCTCTTATATTGGCATCCAAGAAATTGACTTGGCTCTTATCACCTAAGATTGGAGCAATTATTTTCGTTTATTTCCTCTCTTATTGTTATAAAAATTTATATGACAATATTATTTTTTTATGATTAGTTATTTCACATCTTTGATCCCAGAGTTCTCTCCCTCAGTTCATTGTCTCGCCCACACTAAAAAAAATGTTATGTTAGTGATAAAATAATAAGTGATAGTATAAAAATTGTCATTAATAATATGTTTTAAATGACAATAACTTTTATTTTGTCACAAATAATATTTTTTAAGTGATATTTTTCTTTTTTGTCACAATATGGCCCATTAGTAACAAAAACTAATATTTTAAGTTATCACCGTTAACAATTAATAACACCGTATGGTAACAATCTTATAATAAGATTTTTATTGTCACTAGATTGTCACCATAAATGTCATTAATTGTTAATACTGACAACTTAAATATAATTACTATTGCTATTTAGTTTGCTCCATAACCACTTATTTGAAATGCTAAGCCATCTTTTTTCTTAATAAAGTTTTTGTCATTTGATCCAACAGCATGTATGGCATGAGAAGGAATCCTAGAAAAAGTTTTCACTAATCTTTTAGACTTTCCAACTTTTTAAGCTTCAAAAAATGCCCGTAGTTGGGGATGATTATAGTTGTAAACTGATATTAAATAGTATGAATACACTAAATCCATATCTATATATATCCACATTCGTATCCAATAGATAATTTCTAAAATATCCAAATTCGTATATGCTGAATATTAATCGAATTCAAATATGTCCATATCCAATTATAATTATTATGATACATCCGTTTATAAATATTTGAATATTTGTTTACAAATATCAGAATCCATTAACTTATAATAAAATACATATTTTTTCTAATAAATTTCATTAAAGAAAAAGTTTACTACTTCAACTTAGAAGTAAAAAAAATTAATTGTTCTTGATTTAGTTTATTTTTTCTAATTAATGATTGACATTATGATTAATTAATATTAATAAAATGACACCAATAAAAATTAATTATAACATCAAGGAATAATAATTTTATATTAATTAATTTTATTGGTCATATATTAATTTTTTTACTTTTTTATTGATTTAATCACTAGTGTTTAACCATCATTACTACCGTCTATCAATTCTTCATAATCCTTTACTACTAATTTTTACTTATTAATTCTTTAATTACTAATTTATAGTTATATTCATTTATTAATAGATTATGAGATTTCATATTGAAAAAATAAGAATAATTTATTATGTATAATAATATATTATATATGATAATTTTTTAAATATTATTTATATATTAAAGCACATGAAAAATTATAATATATTATATATAATAATTTTTTAAATATTATTTTTTGGATACAAATAATGAATTAATTAAATTATAAATAATCGAATATATAAATAAATATATCTAACAAATATATATTCATAGCAGATATTAAATTGATCAGATAAATAATTACCATATTCATATCCATATTCATATTAATTTATTATCAAATATTAACTAATTAAATATAAATAATATCTGCTTTCAACATATACAAATAATATGTCTTATAAACAAATTCGTATGTGAATGATAAACAAATTTGAACACCCATTTACAACAATTGACACTCCTCTCAATCCAATCCCTCACTTGACCTACACATCCACTTTTGTGATGCCAGCCTGCCAGAGGACATACCAACTTTTTTTGATCGGACACCTCATCACACCTATCTGCACAGGTCTTGGGGGCTAGAAAGATGGAATAGATAGGGCCCCACAAGTTTTGAATTCTTGCTCGATGGAAGGAGGTCTTTCCTCTTCTCCCAAAAAGAGTTGCCTAGCTTCTATTGTCTTACTCTAACCCAGGTTTACTCGTTCTTACATCCCTACGTATTTTCCTTTCTTTCTTTTATGAAAATTCCTACCTTGCAGCCACCACTTTCATTCGGACTGTCGTTGCTAAAGCAAACGATCAAAGCTTTCTTGTTGATTTCACAAGCAGTCGATTTTTCATGCTTTGTCTCATTATGTCTACGCTCAAGATCGAAACTATTTATTAGATATACTCAGTAAAATATTTCTTTTTATTAAGGTAATAAAATAAAATTTTTTGTCATTTAATATATATAATTGATGACAATATTTATATTATTATTAATTTATTATTTTATCACTAATTTATCTTTTTCTTATCGTACTATTGCTTTGAGTTTGTTAGATCCCTAATTGATTCCAGTTTTAAGAGTAAATAAAAGTGTTATATCACCCATAAATTCTGTGTTGCCTTATGTTTCAGTCCGCCCCACTTGATGCATGGTTTGGGCCAATCCGATGGGCTTTTTTTTAACAAAATTTAGCTTGGCCCAAAACCAATCCACTGTATAAGTGGGCCGACTTATATATGAGTCGGACTAGGCGGGCTGGCCTGTGTGTTATTTTATTTTTTTTTAATTTTAAAATAAGTTTACAAATTTCAAATTTTTAGATTTATGTGATTCTTAATATTTTTTTCAACACTTATACTTTTTTGAAAAATTTAATAATTTATATTTATGTGATTTTTATTATTTTACAATACTTAAAATTTTATAAAAACTTAGAAATCTATACTTATATTAATTTTTTTATATCAATTATATTTTTTTCAAAAACACCACCGAATAAGGTGGTGAAAAGTTTGGCATAGACCCCACTACCCATCATTAATTTTAAAAAAATAATTACATAAATGTGAATATGACTAAACCTCTAAATGAAAGTACATATTAATAATAAAAAGAAATAAACAACTTTGTAAAATTAAATAAAAAATTTTGTAATATCTAAACATCTAAATATGCTCAATAATAAATCAGTCGTTCACTCAAGTAATTTAAATTGCTCTCGAATTAAGGTGCCATGATGGATGCAGTTTTAAACTATTTTTATTTTATAAATTCATAAATTACATTTCCTATTTTAATTCTTAAATTATAACTGTTACAAATTTGTAATTTAACATTTATAAATTATAAATTTATAATTTATTAAATTAACAATTTATAATTTATCATTTAAAAATTATAAATTATTAATTTTTTAAAAATTATAATTTATAATTTAAATTTAAAAAAAATATTGTAGGCTAAGCAGACTAGCCCACGGGCCAGCCTGCGGTCCTTCACAATTTACAAGCCGTGCAGGTCCCAAATTACAAAATTTCAGCTTAAAATGAATTTTTAAGGGAATTAATCTAACTAAATTCATATTAAATTAAATGAGTTGAGTTGAATCGATTTTTTTTAAAAGAATCGAATCGAGCGGCCCTACCCATCTTGACACCTCTAATTGATTTGAGCATTTATTCTCTCCAAATTGTAAATGACAAACATGAGTGTGAGTGACTTGGGAGAATTAAGACCGACTGATTCCGCGCAATTACGCGGCATAGTAGGCAAAATATTAGATGATATGGGATATGTACATCTGATATAATAATAATATGACTAAAGATCAAGTGGGTAATGCTACAAATGCAGTACATTCTAATATTATGGACCATCACACATTGTACCAATCTAAAAATTCTAATGGGCTCAAGCCCCTATCAATAAATAGGATCACCCATGGCTCAAAGCAGAGATGAAACCATTTTTGGACTGGAGCTATTTCTGTTAAACAAACAAATTCTCGAAGTAGGGATCCACATTTTTCATTCTCCAGTGCAAAATTCCAAGAAAAATCTTGAAAGGAAGTCAATCCCGCATCAACATCTCAATCCAAAAAAGAGATCCCAAGGGCCCGTTTGGTTTTATTTTCATTTTTATTTTTTATTTTCATCATTTCAAAAAAATTTAAAAGTAATTAGTTGAAATGAGTTAAAAATGAGGTCATATTTGGATAAATTATTGAAAAAATAATGACTATATTGGGTTTAGTAAGTTGCAGATGGAGAGAGATAGTGATAATAAAATAGATAGAGAAATATATAGGTTATTTAGGAATGTGTTTTGAAAATAAAAATATTTTCTAGTAAAAATACGTAAAAAGTTATGTATTTTAATTTTTAAATAATAGAAAATATAAAAATGAGATTTAAAAATAAAACCAAATGGATCCTAAGTGTGTGTACATTAAAAACTTAAATTCAACGAGCTAGATCCAATGAATCTTGAATAAGTAAAGTAGCGTAAAAATATAATCTTATTATTTTAAATATTTTAAAGTATAAATTTGGACAGAATAATACTCTACCCATTAACAAACCTAATCCAACAATAAACTAATCTTGCAAGGGCATGCAACTACCTATAGTCGCTGTCCCTCAAACCTCTATTTTTTTCTTGTTTTTTCCTTAAATGAGAGTTTCAATCTTTGAAATCGAATCTATTGTTTCTTTCACAGAAATTGTTGTCTTTACCATAGAGATTTATCTTCTTTGCGGTTTAACCTCATGCAAAGCTAATTCTCCACTAGCTATAATTAATGCTTTCGACGACAAAAAATCTTTATCCAGCTAAAGATTGGTGGAATTAATATTAGTAATGAGTACTGCTGCAACAATGAAAGAAAAAATTAAATATTGGCCAATAATTGTGCTGTAAAATTTATTAACTTCTTAATTTACACCTCAATTTTATATTAATGTATGATATATATATATATATATATATTTTATTATTTTACTAAAAGACAATTTGTATTCATGTAAATGCACATCAAATATATTTTCAAAACAACAATAACAGCATCAACACTAAATATGATCCAAATCCCCAAACAATAGCCTAAATCTGACTTACATCAGACGTTTCAGGATTTATTCTTACCTACAGAACTTGTTTGTGGATTTTAACTAGGTGAAAAGTGTTGCATGAGGAGAAAAATAAAATAAAAGATAAATTCTCAAATTTATTTAGTTGTAGAAAACAATAGAGAAATGAATGTGAATAGGATGGATGATGGATGATGAATATATTGGAGAAAAACATGACCCAGTGGGCTTTTAATTGCCCTCATTCTCTCCACCATTTTATGAGGAAAATAAATTTTCCTCAATATATTATATTTTTTTTTTAACTTTCTTCTTTAGTATATTAATTTCTTACTAATTAAAAAATCAAATATTTTTCCTTTGCATTTTTTCTATATTTTTTCCTCACTAGAATCCTTAAACTAAACATATACAACGTAAGTAATA
>JACGDI010005377.1:329152-339393 GCA_014898725.1 Jacaranda copaia
GAAATATCATTTTCAATTTTATTTTTCTGAGAAGGATAAATTCATTTTCTCGATTCTTTCTGTGCACAGTATTCTTCAAATTGCAGCTCAAAATAAATAAAATGCCAAATCTCAACGCCATTAAATGGTATAACTGTGCATCAAGGAGTAAGTAGAAGTAGAAAAGAAGAAATCTAATGAACCTTAATCGCTGTAATTATTCTTAATTTTATCTAAGACTTTGATATGTCAAAACCTCCATTTGTACCTCTTGCAGAATTGAATTAAAATTCCATTACTATATGTGATACTTTTAATGTTTGTCTTTTCTATAGATACAATATCTATCAACCTTCCTTTCAAATACTACGTATAATGGTCAATTACTTGTATGTAATGATTCGAACAAATTTTCCATGAAAAACTTCTGAATTGATACAGCTTAAGATCATGTCTCCTTTGTTTCCAAGAACTCCTTGATCTTGATAAGCCTGACCACAGCATCTTTCATGTTAATCCTCTCTTCTGGCGCTTCCCTTGAGCAGTCAAGGGATAATTCTATCACAGACTGTAAGCAATCGTTACGTCGAGTGTTTAAACCATCTTCCTCCTGATAAAGATTCACATCAACAACTTCCATCAATGCGTTGGGATAAGCTGCTTTCACCCATTGCCTCAGGCTTAGATTATCACTGAATAATTCATCTGTCGGCCTTCGCCTCGTGAGTACCTCCATTAACAGAATGCCATAACTATACACATCACCAGCTGTCGAGACTATGCCCTCCGAGCCATACTCTACAAAGCATCAAAATATAGAAGTAATCGTAAGTTCTGCCAAGTGTGTGTATCCTGCTACTGTTAAAATGAGCAAAATTTATATCTACTTTGAGACAATTTTAAAGCAAATATCCAGTAAGTGATTTGAAATTGATCCCTTGAAATACGTTTTTCTTTCCGTTTTCCTGTTCTACTTTAAACGATTCCCTTCTACTATATAAGAATAATGACAAAATCGTATACCTGGGGCAATGTATCCAATAGTTCCCAGAGTCTTTGTTTGTGCAGTGGACCTGTTTTCGGCTAATATCTTTGAGATGCCAAAATCACTCACATGAGCAACCATATCAGCATCCAGGAGAACATTGGCAGGCTTTAGATCACAATGAACTACTGGAAAGTCATATCCATGGTGAAGATATTCGATAGCCATCGCCACATCAAGCATAATATTGATCCTTTGGAGGAGATCCAAGAAGCATCTCTGTTCATACAACCACCTCTCAAGGCTTCCATTTGGCATATATGGAAGAACAATGGCTCTGAGATAATCATTAGAGCAAGTTGTGATCACTTGGACAAGATTCCTATGCCTTATCTGTTTCAGTACTTCACATTCTGCATCAAATCTTTTCTGTGCTTCCTCATCGTTCAAGCTGAGGACCTTTATGGCCACTACCGTTGCATCAGACAGAGTTCCCTTGTATACAGAACCAGAACTTCCTGCTCCAAGTACATTAGTTTCACTAAAACCATCTGTGGCTTGCAAAATCTCATGATAGGTGATCATTTTATGAGCCATGAATTGTGGTACCTCGGCATCCTCCAATTTCACCCTTTTTTGTCTATGGAGTGACCAGAAGGATAATGAGACAATTAGCAATGTAACTGAAGCAATCACTGGAATGACGATTTTAAGAACATGCTTCTTGGACGACCTTGATCCCTGTGAAACCCTATTGGTACCACAGAGTGGGAGTTCTAGCGATGGCATTCCACATAAATCTTTGTTCCCTTCAAAAGATTGAGGAGAAGAATTTGAAAAAATGCCACTGGCGGGTACTTCACCTTCTAGATGGTTATACGACAAGTTGATTTCTCCAAGGTGCAGTAGCCTCTCCAAGGACATCGGTATTGTACCTGATAAGTTATTTGAAGACAAGTCCAAGAATTCCAAGCTTATCAAATTCCCAAATGAGTCTGGAATGGAACCATCAAATGAGTTGTTTGAAAGGGAAAGATATCTCAGACTCTGGAGCTCCCCTAATGAGCTTGGAATTACACTTGAGAATTGGTTACTTGATAGATCTATTCCTTCAGTGTTCTCCAGCATTCCAATCTCTGAAGGAAGCTCTCCTTGAATCAAATTGTTAGAAATATTCAGAAACAATATACCCCTAATCCCCCACAAACTCAAAGGCAGGCTGGATGTCAACCTATTGTAACCTAACATTAGTCTTTGTACTAGTCCAAGATTTCCTACGCAGCTCGGAATGGATCCTGAAAGACTATTTTCTGAGAGGATTATATCGCCTAGATTAACTAAATTGCATAACTCAATTGGAATATGCCCTTGTAGCATATTTCTACTTAAAAACAACCGCTGAAGCTCTTTAAGATAACCAATCTCCAAAGGTATATTTCCTGTCAAGTTGTTTCCATTTAAGACCAATGATATCATGCTGCTTATGTTTCCAGTTCCTCTAGGAATTTGGCCATAAAGCTGACCATTCTCTATATTAAACATTTGAATTGAGCTTGAAAGGTTCTGAACAGAATCAGGAAGAATTCCATGGAGTGGATTATTGCCTACAATAAGAAACTGAAGCATTTTGCATTCTACCAAAGAATTGATAAATCCGAGTTCTGAATTTCCTGGTCCATTCCTAAGCTGATTACCTGCCAGATTCAAAAAAAGGAGTTCCCTGAGATTACCCAAATTATTAGGCACCGCCCCGACAAAGAAGTTGTAGGATAACTCGAGCTCCTCTAGCTTAGAAGCATTTGTAATATATATTGGTATTTCCCCTTCCAGAAGATTATCTGCTAAGAAAATCCCTTCTAGATTCGGAAGATGAAGACCGACAGTTGCTGGAAGACGACCCGTGAGATTGTTATCAGTGAGAGCAATGTATACTAGAGAAGATAAATTGAAAATCACTGGAGGGATTTCACCTGTGAGGTTGTTGAAATCAAATCCCAGCATCCGCAAGTTCAACAGCTTTCCCAATTCAGGGGGGATTTGTCCTCCTATGTTATTTTTAACACATCCCAGAAATTGGAGACTAGAAATATTTCCAAGTGAAGGAGGGATGGTGCCGACTATGTTATTTTCTGTCATGTATAACCTTTCAAGCCTTGACAAACAACCAATATTTTCAGGAATCTCCCCTGTCAAATTGTTGTAAGAAATGTCCAATGATTTCAGCTCTCTGAAACGGCATAAGCCAGAAGGGATTTCTCCAGTCAGTCTATTGGAAGAAAGATCAATAGCCTCAAGGTCTGAAAAACCATCTTCTCCATTAAGCAAGAATGAGCCAGATAAGGTGTTGTTTGAGAGATATAAAGCACGCAAAGATGATATGTTGAAAATGAACGGAGGAATTGAACCTGTGAATTGATTGTTGGAGAAATCCAACTCTATGAGCTTACTCAGGTTGCCTATTTCTCCTGGAATTTCACCTCCAAATTTATTCCCCGTCAGGTTCAGAATTCTGAGTTCTGGTGCATTCCATCGCTGTCCCCTCAAGTCCTTGCTGAAGTTATTATAAGCCAAAGACATTGTTTCAAGCCTTGGGCCCTGGAACAAATCCGAAGGAATGTTTCCTTTGAGCTGGTTGCTGTGGACATCAAAAACTCTCAGCCGAGGAAGACGGCCTAGCCCATATGGAAGACCGCCACGGAGACTATTGTTGCTAAGATCAAGCCTGACAAGAAAAGAAAGATTGGCTATTGACGGAGAGATTGTTCCTTCAAAATTCATGTTAGAAAGACTCAGGGCCATGACCCTTTGCCTTCGAGGGCTGCAGGTGACTCCCAGCCAGTTGCAGAAAGAAGTACTAGTGGTCCAGTTATTAGCCAGCACACTGTCAGCATTTGTTATCTGATTCTTGAAATCCAGTAAAGCTAATTGATCATTCATATTTGAAGGAGAATCAGACAGAGACACCAAGAAACATTCTGCAAAGAGAAGTACTAGAAAAAGAAACATGACCATTTCCATGTGAAGGTTTTAGAACATGCATGGATTGAAGAAATACAGAACCTTATACATAGGATAAGGTTGATGGATCAAGTGAAAGTAGTAGATGGTACACTTTTGTTCTTAGAGATGAACCTATTCGGTCCCTCATTACTTATATGCTTTTATATTCTCACTTTCTTAGAAAAATCCCATCATGACATATAATCACGGCTAGTTTAGTTGAATTTTTAAATTATCTCACTTCTTTTTCTTCCAAGTCTAACATTTGTGCTGGAACTTCAAAGGTCTCCGGTTCCGTGTGTCTGGCGTCCTATCTTATTATTGAACTTATCCATAAAATCGAAAAAGAAAGAACAGAAACTTCCCCATGTAATAAATTTTCAAACATTGCACATTGCACCGACAAAACAATTCAAATGCCGCCAAATTGTTTGACAATAGCCTGACGTAAGGGAGAAAAGGGATTTGTCAAATAATTTCCGTCGGCAACAAACTGGTGGAAGTAACATCTGTCTGCACATTTAATGCGTACACATTGTCAATGTTATGGTACAATAATTTGCCTGCTCCTTCGTCCTTTCTATATTAAATGGCCAAACTAGTAGGCAAGGCCACTTAGTATGCACAGGACCCTGTCCTGTATAATCGTAATAAGGCTTTGATTTTTTCATACCACCAACTCTACGATAATTAATGACATAATCTCTGAAAATAACGAATCGTCAATTTTATGCGATATGCTGGATTCGAGTTTCATAGGATACATAAGTGGCAGTTAAATTTAATTGGTGAGTTTTGATAGACAAATAAAATAGCCGCCGGACTTAATTAGATTATTTAGATATGCATAGTAAGGAAAAATTTCCAAATTCAACACACTCCAACATGCCATATCAACATTTCTAGGTAATTTTTAAACTTACGGAAAAAATCAAATTAAATATAATTTTTTTTGAATATATGTAGTAGTAAAATTGAAGTTTGATAAATTATGAAACGAACTTAAAAATTGAATATACTTATTATATTTTTTAAGTACACTTATAGGACCAAACAAATAATTTTCCCATGTAATAACAATAATGTAATCATTTCACAAAAAAATAAACCACTCTTTTGGAAATTTTAAAAATTAAAATGAAGAACTTATTTTTCTCTATATGTTTAATTAGTTGGCAATCAATTTTAATTGGTAGCGAAGCCTTTAGCCACAAAAGAAATTGATCATGTGCTTGCACTTTGTTGTACTTTAATTGGTAACTGGTTGAGTACTATCCTGCGGTCAAATAACTTCCCATTTCCACAAAACTTAGGTGTGTAATCGATATTGTTGAGTTTCATTTTTGTTATTCACATGGCCTTTTCTTATCTCACATCTGTCCTTCCCACATCAATCTAAAAGTCAGATGTATAAGTGACCATTTATTTTGTACTAAAAATAAAAACACAAAATTATTAACTTCTCTCTTTTTTTATAAATATTTGTATTCTCAAAATATTCTCCAAAACATATTATTACAATCTCACTTTATTTTTATTTTTTATTTTTTTATATTTATATTTGCACGAATTTTAATACAAAACACTACATGTTCAAAATACAATTCATTTTCAATCTTACTTAATCATTATTTTTTAAATAAAACCTCCAAAATAACATTTCATTTGCAAATTCAAAATTTTAACTAATTTTTTACTATTTATTTTCATTAAAAAATGAGAATACCTCCAAAAAATGAATCCAAATGTGTCCTAAGTACTTCATGCCCTACATACATGTTCACACACACTCACATACTGCACTGTGCAAATTAACGTTGTCTAAAGTTACAGAAGGTCATTGAATTTGAGGGTTGAGTAGTTCTGCCAGCTTCTTGTCTCCGCCTCCTCAACACACTCTTAAAAGGGTTATGGGGGTTGAATGCACAAAGCTTCTTCCAACCATGTATTCATGTGAACTATGTTATTCCTTGTTTCAAAAGTTTGATGCATAGTTTTTGGGGGGTGAATGTATCACTTGAGTTTTATTATGTGTCTTATCACAAAATAAGTTTTATTATGTGGCTTTTTCAAGGGAAAAAAAAAAAAGAATTGTAACTCCTCTTACTTTCTATTTGAAATATTCTTTTGTACAGCTCCCTCATTCAACTTGTACATAACAAGGGATTTAAGCCTTGATATAAGAAGTAGAAACATTTCCTTAATTCTAAATATGGCATTCATCTCAAGTATTAAAGTCAGGGACCCTATATGTCGAGTGGTCAATTGAGTCAATATTGATGTTTTTACACCTTTATTTTATGGTAGTTCTCTTATGGTCCTTCTTCCCTTTACAACCATATTAGTACCCAAGCAAAATATATTTTACCCCCTTGTAAATAGCTTAACGGGCTGAAAGCCTCTTGTATTTTTCTAATTGGCATATGCCCCCTTGTACTTCTCAAAAAGTTGCAAAAAAGGGTCCGTGCAACATGTTAGTGATTCACGCACTGAATGTGCAATTTTTTCAACCTTTTGAAACTGTTTCATGCCATAAAATGACATATTTGCCATCCTATTACAATAAAATGAAATGTCATCCATTTGACCTATTTTAAATGCATTTTAGCCCCTTGTAAAGAGTCTAATGAGCTGAAAACCCCCTATATTTTGTGGGGGTATTATTGCAACTCAAGTTATTGACAAACACAAGGTGCAACTAGCATTAGTTTTAATTATTTTATTCATGAAAAACTTTTCTTTAGATGGTAAATTGAAAGTTGTTTTTTTTAATCAATTATTAATTAGAAGTTTGATCATCAAATGAGAGTGACTGGAATACAGTAGATAAAATGCTTCACACAATGCCACACAAACAAAAAACAGTATTGAGATAGTGTCATGTCAAAATCAGACAGCGAACAATAATATAGCAAAGCGATAAATTAATATATGACAATAAAGTGGCCTTATAATTTGTGCCTCAACAAACAATAACTTTAATGTTTAAAGGCACCAAAACCTACAAAACTATTATCTAAACAAACCACTTGTATATTCAAAAGAAGGACTACTTAAAACCAATACTTGTATATTCAAAAGAGATAGCACCAGCTAGCTAGCAGACACATTCAAGCACCAAAAAAGTATTAAAGAGCACCACCAACTTGCACAAGAAAAAATTCATTCATTACACCTTGCCCCAACTTTTCTCTTTGACCTTTCTCTTAAATTTTGCAACACCCTTGAAATCTTAGGCTTTTTTACTCTTGCGGCTCTTATAGTTCTCTCTTTCCCTTTCTCCACTGTTTGTACAGGTGCTCCACCAGTTGTTGAAGTTGTAGCTTTCTTCCTCCCTAATAATTCTTCATTTTTAGGTCCTTGGTATATTCTCCCATTGTTTCTTTGTACAAATCTAGTCTCCTATATATTTGTAAATTAGAGAATAAAATCAGTTTATTAGATTTGTACATTTAGATTAGTATTATATGTAAATAAATATGAGAGCATACCTCGGTATTAGTAGGTGTAGCAACATTAATTACTATTTGAGATGAATTGTTTGAAGAAGCTTGACTTGAATGCATTATTGGAGCTTGATTGGAGGCCAATACAATGAAGGCAATGTCAAGTCTTCTATTCTCAGATTTGCTAACTCAATTTCATGTTTTTGTCCCCTACTATATTGTACATCATGTCCTTTTTTGCAAACCACCCACCAACCCATATTTCAAAGAAATTTGAGTCCTCCATTAATCTACAAACAAAATAGAATGGGTTTAATAATTTGTACATCGAATTTGAAAACAAAGCAAAGCAAAAATCACAAAACATAGAATAGTCTGCAGCATTCCCACTTTTTCTCAAGGAATGGTTGTTGGTAAAAGGTGTTGGATTTTATTTTTGGCTTTAACTTTGGGACAAATAGTAAATTCTTGAGTTCTATTTTTGGGCCTAGTAAGAATGCATTAAGATGATCAAAAGTTGTAGCTTAGCGAAAATTGAACAAGGGATTAAAACTTTGTTTTGCCTTTTCAGTTACTCAAATGAGAAATCAGAAATGCGGATATCTAACAAAACAAACGTAAAAGTTCAATTAGAAACAACAATGAAAAAGCCATTTTAAAAACAAAACAACAGTTATTTAACAATATAATTAGAAACAACAAATAAAACACATTTTAAAGACAAAACAAAAAATGCAGTATAAAATAGAATGAATAGTATTACCTTGACGATCACGTTAGTTTTAACATCTACTTGTTTCAATACGCAAAAATAATCAAACAAATACTTTGCTTATGAACGAATATCCTAAAATCATCAAATTCGTAGAAGTAAAGGAGGATTAGGGCTCAAACTTGGGAAGATTGAAGATTAGGGTTTTTCGTCGTGTTGAGAAAACTACTTCAGAATAGTCAATTGGAATAAAACGAAATCCTTGCTTTCCAAATATAATGGAGGATAATTTAGTCATTTGACAAGTCTGAAAACGTTTAAATGAATTGGTGAGGGAGTGCAACTTTTTCAAAAGTACAACGAAGTATGTGCCAATTAGAAAAATACATAAGATTTTCAACCTATTAGACTCTTTACAAGAAGATAAAATGCATTTTGCCCATTAGTACCCCTCCATTAAATTACAAATCACATTCTTTTGCCGCAAATACCAAACGGCCCTTGGAGGACACAAATGCCAAATTTTGGTTTGACAATAACATTTAGCACCCATTTAGTTTCATTTTCAAATCCCATTTTCACACTTTTTACTATTTAAAAATTAAAACATCACTATATTTTTACCCGATATTTTTTTTATTTTTATTCTCAAAATACATCCATCAATAATCTATATATTTTTTCTCAATAATTTATATATTTTTTTTCTCTATTTTATTATTTTCATCTTCTTTTACAATTTACTGAATCCAACATAATTATTAATTTTTTAATAATTTATTTAAATATAAATTTATTTTTAACTCATTTTTACTAACTAACATTTTAAATTTTAAAAATTATAAAAATAAAATCTGAAAATGAAAATAAAACCAAACGAGCCCAAGAGAAAACGGGACAAGGTCAACAAGCAGAGTTTGACGTCAGCTGTACTTTATTTAGAGAAATTTAGAAAAATAGTATTAAAGCCGAACAATTTCATTGGCCATTAGTCAAGTGAATCAAATTTCAATTTGCAACGTAATCTTTTAACTAGGCGATTCAACAAATGTAAATAACATGTGATCGTCAAATCAGCATTTTTCCTTTCCTTAAATTTTTAAATTATCTCAAAATTATTTTTTATGTGATAAATATTACAATTTTTTATGATTGTATAATAATTTAATTGGTATTATCAAGGTGTCAGATAAATAAACTCAATAATTTGGCTAGATAAATTATCCTACTCTTCGCATATATAAGGATGAGCCGTTTATATATATGCGGACTATTATTTTTGTTATCATTCAGTCAAATGAACAATAAAAGTAAATAAAAGTGTCCTGTCCCCTCTTTTGGTCTTGCTATTCTTATTTTTTTGATGTATTTAATATTGTCTTGTGCCTTCAAAATTGACCTTTTCTTGAAAGAAAAATGATATTCACTATGAATTTAGGTTAGTTCATCAAACTTACGTTATGATAATGATATTTAATAAACTGGAATCCACAATTTTGAAAGCGATGAAGCCTCAGGTTTAACCATTTCGACAAAAACATCAACAAAATTCACGAATTAAACTTCACAGTATCCCAATTCAGGTCATGGATATATCTTTTTCCCCTCGCATATGAATGCTCCTGGGGTTTCACAGGCATTGGCAGCAAATCTCATACAATTGCCGCCTGCACAACACAAGCTAACCTAGAAAATTAAGCCTCAAGTCCAGTGAACACTATTTTACGGCCTTCTATCCAAGTATAAATGATGGTTGATGGTGAGAAAAAAGAGAACAAAATAGAGATCCATCTATATTTTTACTGAATCAAGGAAAATATTTCTACAGAATAAAGATAGAACTGAGGTGGCTGTACATGCAGAAAGCTAGGTGATGCTAGAGATTGTCAGGAATTGCATCCTATAAACCAGATGGGAATCAACTTTTAATTCTTCAAATCAAGTTTGCCAGTCTGCTAGAACCCAGTCCTCGTAACATTCAGATATAGATGCCAAAACTTATGAAAGAGCTTCCTTCATTATTGCACGGTGAGATAACTGCTGCCCATAAAGATCATGAAAAATACGGTATTTTGCATCATGGTACTTCCTTACTTTTGGGTCATTAGAGGGATAGACA
>JACGDI010005377.1:339493-367323 GCA_014898725.1 Jacaranda copaia
AGAATAGCAGCACCCAAGAGCACTGATTCATTTTCCCGTGGAAGAACTATAGGGAAACCTGTTACAAATTTACAATGACCCAGAAGATGTTAAGTTTAGAAAATTTGAAACGCAATGAATCTATATCACTCAACAAAATGAAACCAAAGCTTTATGAACAGAGTTTTTTTTTTTTTTATTTAAATTTTCACACCCTTTTAATTGAGGCTCAGATCAAGTGCTATTCATCAACAAATTTCAATGTGATGTATGGTGTGCCATAGCCCGTCACGAGGTTCCACCAAAACTTAGTTCTTAATGTCATCAAATAAAACACAATGCTCAGGAACTTAACGAGGTGGAAAGTACAATCTATACATGATTCCTCATCACAATCAGAACTTAACGAGTTCTGATGTTCAGTGCAACACGTTCCCAACAATTGAATAATTGTGCTGATTGTGCTGATGCTCAACAAAACTCGTCTCTGAGAATCTTCCATTCATGCCTGTAGATTTCTATGCGTAAATTTTACAAGCCATGCAAGGTAGACACTTATCGTAACACATTTCTGAGGACATCCTTTCTTCTCATCTTCAAGAAGCAGAAACCCTTAGCCTTTGGCAATACTTCATCAACATCAAATTCAAGTTCAGAAAGTTGCCGTACACTTTACATTATTTTGCAGGGCTCAATGAATCAGCCTTTCCTATTGACTTCAATTGTGGTAGAGTACATACACGATAATTATCAGTAGTTACTTGAAATTGCCACATTATCTCTAGAGATTTTCCCATTCAAACAAGAGGCACGTCTATCAGATGCATCTTGTCACAGACATGATTCAAGAAGCCTAGCAGTACTGAAAAACTTGATGACTTCCATTTGCATTTGACAAATTTGCAATACCCTTTTTTGAACATTATTGCATGCCTCATGTAATTGTAATCAACCTCCTTAAGCTATCCTGTTAAGCATATATAAAACAGCCTAATTTTCCCACAATGACCTTCAAGCTTTGTACTTAGCATTCAGATCCCCAAAGCCCCAAGATTATGAAATTCTGTATTGTATAGTTCAGTTACTGCTAAAAAGAATAGAACCCCATGCACTATTGTGATGAACCCGCCTGCAAAGACTAGCAATTCATCTAGGCTGAAAAAGAATGCAAACGAAAAGAATTTCTTTACTCCCAACGTATTTTTATTGGTATAATGTTTGAAACCAGGCAGCTATAAGGACATCATTGCAAATTTTGATGGTCAACAAGATTATTGTCCACTCAATTCAAGGAGAATTAGGCAGCAGTGTAAGAAAAAACCATGTAAGAGAATAGCATAATTGGGGGAGGACATAAAAAATAGCAAAAAATAGGGGGAAGGAGAGGGTGTCAACTCCTAAAGACCCTAGTGTTCTTCATCTAGATAGATAGGTAGGTAGGTAGGTAGGTAGGTAGATTGGAGAGAGAGAGAGAGAGAGAGAGAGAACCTGTAATATCTGTGTGCTCTTGAATGAACAAGGAATTCTTCGTAAGACCACCGCATGCAAGGACGGTGTCAATCTGGTAGCAATAGAATTAATCAACAAAGATCTTGGTGCAAAGCTAATAATAAAGCAGTACATGTAGGTCCAAGAGTATAACAAACCACAGGCTTCCCTTAAATCTTTTCTCACCTGAGATTTTCATGTAATTTTTTTCTCAGCTGAGACTTCTATGTAACTGGAAAACATATCTACATTCTCCAGTAGACTTAGGCATTTTTGCAGGACATTGAGTTGACATCTTCAGTTAAAACATAACAAACTCAAAACAGTAATGATAGAAATCCAAAATTTGTACCTTAAATATCTGTAATGATAGAAAACCTCATTTAAGTTGGTATTTGCAAAATTCTTTGCCCTTTACAACTACATTGACATAAAATTCCTCAAGTATGTTTGAAGAGTCTGAAGTTCCAGAACACGTCGCTCTATTGGTTCCTCCATCCATAGATATTCTTAAAAGATAATTATGAGGTACAAGAACTAGCCATGAGAAAAACATTTAAAATCTAACCCTCAGTCTACAGAACTGTAAATAAGAACCAATTATTGTTATAGGCTTTATGCCATTTTGTTGATTTTTTTCAACACTTATATTCAATCAACAGTGCAAATTGTGGTGGAGCTGACCTAAGTATGCTGTAGACAATAATATTAAACATGAGGTGCAAAACTTCCTTACCTTGTGTCCCTGAACATTGCAATGCTCTACAATATGCCGTGTCCCATATGCTATAGCCTGTACTGTGGCAAGATATAGAAGAGCCAGCTGTTTTTCACTTGTATCAAGAGTTAAACCACATATAATCCCTTTTGATATTGGGTCTGCAATGGGAGATCTAAACTAAAAACTAAGTACAAATCAACAAATTTGATAATAAGAAAAAGAACTGCTGACAAAGTCTCAAGCTTTCACCTGTTTCCATGGAAATCAGGAAGGACATGAATGTCACTAGTCAAAGAAGCAAGAAATGGAGAACCTACTTCTTGCTTCATTGATTCCAATATCTCATTCAGAAGTTCAAATATTGAAATACCTCATAAAACAAAAAGATTATAAGAGATTTTAGATAAAGAACAAAAAATGGATGAATACATATAGAGAAATGATTATGAAGTTCAGGCCATCTCACTTCGAGAAGCAGCTCTATTCGCCAGGTGTGGAGAAGCAACATGATTCTCTATAATGTGATCAAGTAATGCACCAGTGGCACTCTGACCTCCTTTTGTGAGCCAATACTGAGGCACCATAGCTGAATGGATATATGAAGTGAAACAAAATAAATATTAACCACTCATTGCATCAAATGAAGTGATTTGTTTGTCTTTTCTTGGTTGGATGAAATAATTGAATTTATTTTTTCATTTGTGGCACCAATAAACACCAATGAACATGGTCCCAGAAAGCATTTACTGTTTACATAAAATCTGAAAGAAAATAATACTTCTTGTCAAAATATACCTGACCAGAAGGGTCCCCAAACCCCTGGAATGAACAATTTGGTCTTAGAAACAGCCATGTGGCAAGTGGAAGTTCCACATACTAACACCATTCGATGACATATTGCTTCCTCATCAACCTCTGCACGTTTAAAACTAACAGTTTTAACATCTCCAAACACACATGTTTCCCACACGAAACACAATGCTGTTGAGAAACAAATTAAAGAGGAATAACCTTTTGATTCAGAATCTGCCACAGGCACACTTTCCATCACTCCCACACCACCAGCATGAGCATCAATTAACGATGTCCCAACTGGTATCCCAGCCACCAGACCCAGTTCCTGAAAATAAATGTTGCTTCTTAACAGAAACGATAATTTAGGACACAAACTAAGTTAATCATCATTGTTGGATAGAACAAAGCATTGGCTTTTATGTTCAACTGAACTGGATGTTTCACAACATTGATAGACTCAAAGGAGCATCACTTGGAATCAAGTTTATTTTTCACTGGGTTTCTTGCCTTTGCAGCATCAGGTGTCAGACCAGAGCCCAGAGCATGGCCAGGAAAAGCTACACTTTGTCCTGTAAACAGTTAATTTCTATAAGATCTAAGAAAGAGGTATACAAAATAATGGAAAGAAACTCAAAGCAATTAATATTGAAGTTGAGACCGAACTAATAGTTATTCAGTCAGAGGCTTCCTGCTCTATGACCAAACAGATAGAACTATTGTAGAAGAAAAAAGGGTACAGGAAGCTAAGTAGTTTGGATCACTAGAAAATTTCATTCAGGAAAAAATATATATATATATATATATACTTATTCAGATATTATTTTCATAATTGCAAACGGTAATAGTTGCATTATTCTAGAGAAACCAGATGAAAACAGCTTCTCTTGGTTTATCAACGATATCTTAGTAAATAGCTATCAGTGGCCATTCCGCCATTAATATGCACTCCGCACTTTTCACTAGGAACACAGACATATCAAGAGTAAGTGAATACAAAAGTACCATCTAATCCATCCATTCATCAGATCAACAATCCATGAAGCACCAGAACAACATACCATCTAATCCATCAATTCATCCAATTAACAATCCATGAAGCACTGGAGGTTTAAGTAACTACTGAAATTTTGCCAAGTGAAAATATATCAGTTGTTGTAAGGACAATTAGAACAATACCGATCTTGGAATGATGGTCATCCACAAGATCACCTAAACCAATCTCCTCCCAAAAGTCATCCCATCGAAGAGCTTCCAAGTCACAGGAATCTATCTCATTGCTGTGTTGCATATGCGCATGTCCTAAATAAGTCCATTTGCAGACAGTTGTGCACAGACTCCGAGTATCATCTCCTGTTGCTCTAAAGAGAAGACCAACATGGGGCATATAGTTCATTTTCAGAGCCACTAAAGTAACTGAGATAATGTCAGAGGAGAACTTGACAACCTACCTATAAGATAACCAATCATTCAGATCCATCCACCTAAATGCCATTGACCAGGACTCTTGCAAATTTTCTTTGACCCACAGAAGCTGCAATTCCAGTTTTGCAACATTAGACAATCAGTTAAGGAAAATGCACTAATGATCGGATATCTATTTATTCCTTGAGCTAAGCTATCTTATGAAAATGAAGGATAATCTCTAGTAAAGCACCTAAACAATCACAACCAAATTATCAAAATGGGCGGAAGAAAAAAAATTAAAGAAGAAAAGAAAAAAGATCTCCTGCTAGAGAACATGAATAACTAAAGCAAACTCTGTGCCCGCCCACCCCCCCGCCCCCGCCCCCACCCCCGCCCCCGCCCCCGCCACCGGGGGACGGGAGAAAGGGAAAAGATACCAACTAAAAGAAAAAAACTTAGGTTTTATATATTTATCATTTGGAATTATGTCACAATATTTAGCAGTTCTACAAGACAAATAATTAGTTCCCATGAAATACTTGTCTTCCTTCTCTTTAGTGGCTTTGCAAGTTTACCAAGAAGCTTTCTTGCATCTTCACAGCTTCTACTATGACATTTTCCAATTTCAGCCTACCCTTGATTTGGCCCTCAGCGATTCATCTAATCAGAATTTTTTTCTCAGCCTTCAATTTTTTGTAAGAAAAGCCAGAGTACCATATCACATAGTTTCCCAGCCATGACAAATCTACTTCCAAAAACATAGCGTGCGGCAGAAACGGCCCTTGATATACTTAAATTTCATTGCAAAAGTAAAATGGACAATAAGAACCAATAACCAATGGCATAAACTCAAATTTCCTTAAAGTATTTCTTCAAGTATATAACTTATTCCCTGGAAAAGGAATCTTCTGTATAACCCCACTCAATAATAATCCTGATTTTGTGTTTGTTGCACATTTCAAAAAAGAAAATAAGTCCAGCATATATGCAACCAGATTCATACATCATAGCCTCATATGTAACAGTAAGATTATGCTAACAAAATTTCACTAACAAGAACGTTTCGACAATGCAAGCTTCAATTACCAATTAAAAAAACTGTACCACTTTTTGTACAGGACAAACAGAGCAACTCAAAATAAGGAGGTACCCTCTAAGGTTAGCTTTTCTGAGGATCACAACCAAAGTGATCTAATATTAACATATGGTGAATCACCAAGATCTCTAAAAGATCTTCCAAGAATACAGACCAACTAGGAAACTAAAATGCTTCTACACACATTATTATATGAATAGATGCCTGGCACCATAAACAAGACAAAGAGAATATACCATAAGAAGTCATTCCTTTATGCATGACTCTTGGTATTCGTCATAAATATAATATGACTGATACAAATCATAAAAGGCCAAATGAAGGCCTTCCTTAGCTCCTAGATAACTTCTAAACATCCTGATGTAACTTTGGGAACTATTGAATTGATACAGCATAGGCATGCATCATTTGGATATCCTCCATGATATATCAATCTTTAAGATTACAGAAATGTAAAGTTCCTAAGATTTCAGCAAACTACCTAAACAGATAAAATGAATTCATAAGTTATCAGGCATCAACATGTGATGCACATTATCTCAATCATTCAGCTCATTCGGGTGGGTTGGAGAATGAAAAACACTATGGGACCTAATAGCATCCATGAATGCAAACAAAGAATTATTATCAATTGACAGAACCAGAATTGAGATGATCCAGTATGAGAAACCATTGGCACTTCCATATTTGCATAAATACCCTTGGTGGTTGCATCTCTGGGGATACAGCCCCACCACAATATTCCAGTACTGGTGAGTTAGAAGAATTAATTCTCTCAGCTTGTTTTATAGCTCTATGGTCCATCCACACTATGACATTTCTTCTTGTGTCACCGCTCCAAGAAACAGTCACAGGTTCTCCATCATAGTCAACAGCAACTGCACAAAAGACAATTTCCGTGGTAAATAGTTAGGCATAAGGGAGAATTTCCAGAAAACAGTGCGAGCAAGAGGGAGGGGGGGGAGAGAGAGAGAGAGATCTGTAGCATTATTTAGGCGACAATGTGAAATGTACTAGTTCACATACCAAGAGAACAAGTGGCAGCAAAACCCAAACTGGTCACTTCGACCCCAGAAATATTTGCACGGGCGCATGCTGCTTTGACAGCTGTACAAATTGCAAGCCACATATCGGTCGAAGATTGCTGGACAACAAAATCAAGGAACATGAGTAAACATGCCAATTTTTCAGTGATGATCCTCCTCGACCCAAATTTAGAATTTAAAAAATGTTTCAAAATTCACAATAGATTGTCACCTCAACACAGTCACCATCTTTCCAAATCTGTATGGGGCTGCTAGCACAACCTAAAAGTCGTCCATGATCATCAAATAAGCCTGCACTAACAGCAGAGCAAAAGAACATGCAATAAGCACTCATCAAATTCCCACAATTTCAATTTCAAATTTATCTGTAAAGCTCCATTCTGAGAAGTTAAACTGCAAAAAAGATTATTTTCATACGTGCAACTCGGCTGACCACCAATACAAAATATCAACCTCCACAAACTCATAAGCTTCAGTAAGTTCATTTATGCTATAAGTTACACACAAACAGTTCATTTATATAATAAGTACACACAAACTTCCAAAACTCATACGAGCCATGATTTATCATCATAGAATACTGAGGCTCAGTGTAAAACAACTATACTCAGAACAACCATCAATTAAGACGTCCTAGGAAAATAAGATAAATGCAACAGTAAACATTAGACAATTCAAACTGAACAAAAACCAAACATTTATCCGATTCCCAATAACAAAGAAACATTGTCAACAGATACTCTTAAAAAGAACGAAAATTAACTGAAATACACAGTGAAAAATGTAGTTTGTTCAAGTGCAACATTAATCAGATGATATAAGAGAGAAAAGCGACCTGCACGTGCGCTTCCGGTGCCAACGTCGACGCCGAGGAAGATTGGCCGGGCGGTTTGCGGTGGAGGTGCAACTGTGGTCATCTCGACAGCGGAGAAGCTGTGATGTTGGCTATGAAAGTCAATCAATGATGTTTTATCTCTATTTTGATGTGCGCCCCACATTTTTTTTTTAACAATATTGAATTATTTTAGGATCTGTATCTCTTTTATTTTTTTTTATTTTTTTTTCCCCCTTCTATATCAATTCTTGGACGACGAATGATGATGAGTAATTAAGGGCTAATAATCTGAATTTTGTTATGGGTTAATGCAGCAGATCTAACCCACTATTAAGCACCCGACGTCGAAAAGGATTATTCTTTTTTTTCTCAAATTTTTTGCAGTCTTACAATAGGAATTTTGTTGAGAACTAGTTGACATTTGCAATCCATCAAGGTTTTGTATTTCTTAACTTGTTTTATTAGAAGCAAAAATATTCCTTCCAAGAATTTAGGGTTAATTTTATTGACTCTAAATTCTTTTCATATAGATCTAGTTGTTTCTAAATTCATAAAAAAAATTAATAAAAATTCGGTACAATACTTAAATAAAATAGTTGAGATCACATTATTATTATTATTATTATTATTATTATTATTATTATTATTATTATTATTATTATTATTATTATTATTATTATTAGTTTAGTCATGAATCGTAAAGTCATCAATCAGATTAAATTCGCCCAACTCATATTAAAAAATATGAATTGTAAAGTGTTTAAACTTTTAATAGTATAGTAAAAATACAAAAGTTAACATTTATTGATATTACATATAACACCCCAATTTTTGAAATATCAATTTAAATGAATTAAAATTAAATTGATTAGAGTTTAAGCAAAAACATTGGGAATTGAGGGATTTAATTATAAATAAGAAAGAGACTCGATTGTTTAAAATTATAAAATTTAGGGGATCAATGTGGAAAAAATAAAAGCTTAAAGGCTTTAAAATAAACTTGTTTGGACCTAATCAACTGAAATCAAGAATGTTAGGAGGTCAAAGCGTAAGAAATGAAAATTAGAGGACCTAATTGAAGCTTAGGGACTAAAGTGCAAGGCAGTCAAAAGATTTGGCGAAAGATTTGAGTCGGTCAGGAACTTCTAAGGCCAAAATGAAAAGGCTGAAAAATATGTTTATATGTATATATATGGTTGAGGACAGAATTTCTTCAAATTTTTAAAATCAACCCAACCCCTATCTCAACGGCGAATTGCCAAAAAATGACAATGAAACCTAGAATTAATACCATATTTAGCTTCCTCCCATCAAGGTGAACACAACCATATAAAAATATCACGAAACAATCGAATATATCACCGAAAATTGAAGTCGACGGCGGCCAAAAGGCGAGTTGGTGGTTCTGCCGCTTCCAGCGGCAGAAAATGGTTATGTTTAGGTGGGTTTTGGTTGCAAGGAGGTGGGTAGGTTGGTGGTTGTTTCAATTTTATGTTTTAACCAGCGGTGGTGGGAGAATTTACGATGGTGATAGACAGTAGGGGTTAAGGTTTTGCCTCAACTTTGAATGGCCAATTGACTAGGCAAATAGCCACCAATTCTTGAATTATTTGGGGGGGTTTGCTTGCCATGGTGAGGCTCGCCTCGTGGTGGTAGCGGTCTCCATCTCCGGCGGCAATGTGTGGTGGTCCAATGGTGGCACGTGGCAGGCAACGGCCCATGACTGCAGCCTCAGGGTAGTTAGCTCAATTTTACATTCTGGATTAAACTAGGCCATTCCCAAGTTGAGGTTAGATCTTGATTCGGTCTAATTTGGATAAATTTCTTAATCGAATTTTAATTCAATTAATTTATCGAATGCAATTGGAGTTTGAGTTTGAACTTGATCCTAATATGACTTAGGACTGTTAAACCATAATTTATGTCAAGTTATAAATTAATCTTAAAAATTTCTATAGTCTTGAACTTAATTGACCTGAAGGGATTATCAAATTTCCATTGAGACCTTAAATAAGATTTTAACAACCAGTTTACCGACTTGTCGCATTAAAGATTATGATATGTGACTACCTTGAACGTTTGAGTGTAACATGGAATTTAAGAATTATGACTGAATAGTTAGAATAATTGAGGAACTTGATAAGGATATTTAAGTGCATTAAGAATTATGATTCAAAAATCTAAACAATATTAATTTAGATTATTTATTCTAAACTTTAAACTGATTTGGAACCAAGGACATAGACTTTCTAAACAACTAAGGATTTTCTTATTCAACCATCTTAAGTATCTGGATATGAAGTCCAATCGCTAGGATAATGTTGGAGTAACCTTAAGTTTGATAAAGACGTTAACTATATATATATTAAGATTCAGAGATTAATAGGATGATAACTCATGTTATCTTGTGACAGCCCCTGGTCATCTGATTAGGAAGCCAGGACTTGAGTGACCATACAACTAGGAATCCCTCTTCAATTGCCAAGTGAGCTTATAGTAGCTTTCATTGCTAGGGAAAGAACATATATAATTACTATTATGTCCTTTTTGTTTTATCTTTATTTTGTTGAAGATTCAATCATGGTTGTTTGTTTGTTCTACAATATTCATCAATTCTTATGTTAAAGTTGATGATCTGCTAAAGTTGTTCTGCTGCCTTTGATTCTTGAGATGTTATTGATCAGGTTTGGTGTGAGCCTTATCTTATACGTATAACGATAAATATATCACCATCGCTCAATCTTGTCTTGGTTATAAATATTTGTTCGCCTATGATATATTGATCCTTGATTCCTGCAATACTCTTGATAGCTTATTTTGTCTCCTCTTCAGTAATTCTTAAACTATACCTACTTGAGACTCTTACCTGTCTAAAATTGTTGAGTTCCGAGTGTGTATACAAGTTTTGATAAAATAAAATATTTGTAAAAAAAGTACTCTACATCGCACCTTCTTACTGAGCACTCTTGTTGATATTGATTTATAGCACTTCATTTGAAATTGGCGATTGTGTTGAAAAAGCTGAAAATGATTTTTGAAACGTTGCCATGTCGTTCTAGATACCAACTTGGCACTGAATGATTGTGTGTTATTTAACATGGCGACTTGATATATTATCTGAAATATTGTTGGACAAACTAACATGAATAAATATTATCCTTAAGGGTAGGCCTTGGGATCAGTTACGAAAGACGGCTAGGCTAGACGAACTGCGGTGACAAATCTTTTGGCCGATACCCATACACAATGTATACAACCCAGTCTCATAACCAACTGAAGGTAGTTGTTTATGAACTAGTAAGGCATGCAACTAACCATGCATACCAATTATTTGTTTATCTGAGCCGATCACTCAAAAATTAGAGAAATAAGGATTTTCATGTCTTCGAAAGTAGAGTGACAAGGTGAGAAAATCACCAACAGCTTTCACTTGAAAATGTTTGCTAAATTATCATTGGTTAAGTTCTCCATCTGATATTTATGCTTTGAAACTCGAATATCAATGAATTCTCATCACTGGTATGAGACAGTGGTGAGATAGACCACTGACAATTTTGACTAAGACCTTCCCTCACAACTTATGTGCCTTTTACTACCTCTATATATGTCTTTTGTATGATAATTGAGAGATTGTCATTGTATTATTACTGCTAAACTATCTCACTAAGTTATTCGAACTTATATTATTTTATTGTTATTTTTCATTCTTTGCCCCAAATGAGAACGAGTGATAAAGATAGACTAACCCCAAGTGATACATAAGGTAATAAAGGTAATAGAAGTGCTAAGTGTGGTTTGTGATATTTTGGTTTCTAGTTGTACCTCTATTGGAGGTTTGTTATAAAATTTTAATACTTTGGATTTTGAGAAATATATTTTCTATTATTCAGAACACTTGTAGTATAGTTTAGGTAGCGTCTCATATAAGCAAGCACCTCTACGTCGAGGCATTACACAAATGCTCCTGCAGTTTTTATAGACCTTATGAATAGGGTATTTAAACCATTTCTTGATTGATTTGTGTTGGTATTTATTAATGATATCTTGGTGTACTCTGAAAGCAACGAAGAACATGAAGAGCATCTAAAGGTAGTTCTACGAGTTTTAAGAGAGAAAAAGTTATATGCTAAATTTAAGAAATGTGAATTTTGGCTTGATAGTGTTGTCTTCTTAGGACATGTAGTATCAAAGGATGGAATATTAGTGGACTCGAAAAAAATAGAAGCAATTATTTCATGAAATAGCCTACTACTGTAGTAGAGGTTCAAAGTTTCCTTGGAGATACTATAAGAAATTTGTTGAAGGATTTTCTAAAATAATGATGCCATTGAATTGATTAACTCAAAAGGGAATTAAATTCGAATAGAGTGGTGAATGTGAGAAAAGTTTTCAAGAGTTAAAAAGGCAATTAATATTCGCACCAATTCTTGTTGTTCTAGATAATTTGAGGAATTTCAAAATATATAGTGATGCTTCAAAGAATGGTTTAGGATGTGTTCTCATGCAACATGATAACGTCATAGCTTATGCATCCAGACAATTGAAACCATATGAGCAAAACTACTCCACAAATGATCTTGAGTTAGCAACTCTAATCTTTACTCTTAAAATTTGGTGACACTAAGAGCAATGCGAAGTATACACAGATCATAAGAGTTTGAAATACATATTCACTTAGAAGGAGTTAAATATAAGACAAAGGAGATGGTTGGAATTGCTTAAGGACTATGATCTTGTGATTATTCATCATTCAAGGAAGGCAAAAGTAGTTGCTGATGCACAAAGCCGAAAAACCTCTAGTAATTTAGCTACATTACTCACAACCTAAGGACCATTCTTGAGAGATTTTAAGGAGCTACGTTGGAGGTCCGAACTTCAGGTAGTGATGTGATGTTAGCAAATATCAGCATTCAACCAACTTTAATTCAGAAAATTAGGGAAGCTCAAGAGAATGATCCTAAATTAAAAAAACTAAATGATAAAATCAAAACATGAGAGAAGACCGAGTTTTACATTTATCAAGATAGATCTTTAAGGTTAGGGAAAAGGCTACGTGTGCCCAAGGATTCCACGTTAAAGAAGGAATTATTAGATGAGGCCCATAATGCTGGTTATACAATTCATCCAGGTGGTACTAAAATGTATAAGAATTTGAAAAAAAAAATTGGTGGGTTAACATGAAACATGATATAGCACATTATGTTTCTCAAAGTTTGGTGTGTCAACAAGTAAAAATAGAACATCAAAAACCAGCAAGCAAGTTGGAGCCTTACCTATTACAAAGTGGAAATGGGAGTATATTGCTATGGATTTTATGACAGGGTTGCCAAATACTTTGAATGGAAATGATTCAATTTGGGTGGTTGTTGGTAGATTGACCAAGTCAACCCTCTTCTTACTATTTAAAGTTGGTTTTACTATTGAAAAATTAGCTAAATTATATGTTAACGAGATAATAAGGCTACACGGTAAACCAGTCACTATTATATCTCACAGGGATACAAGATTTGTTTCTCAATTTTAGCAAAGTGTACATAAAAAAATGGGCACAAAATTAGTGTTTAGTACAGCATTTCATCCTCAAATGGATAGGCAAACTGAAAGAACCATTCAAACATTGGAATATATGCTCAAAGCTTGTATTATTGACTTGAGAGTTGCTTGGGATGATCATTTACCTTGTGTAATTTGCTTATAACAATAGTTATCATGCAAGCATCCAAATGGCACCTTATGAAGCATTATATGGAAACAGGTGCAAGTCCCCTATTTGTTGGGATGACATAGGTGAGAGGAAGATGTTAGGACCAAAACTAGTGCAAGAAACAGTGGAGAAATTTTAATTAATCAAACAAAAACTTCGTATAGCCCAAAGTCGGCAAAAGAGTTATACAAATGTCAGAAGGCGTAATTTAGAGTTTCAAGTGAGAGAGCATGTTTTTCTCAAGGTCTCCCCTACAAAAAGGGTGTTGAGATTCGGAATTCATGGAAAATTAAGTCCTCGATTTATGGGGCAATTTGAAATCTTGGAAAAAGTTGGAAAGCTTGCTTATAAACTTGCATTACCACCAATATTGTCAGGAACATAATGTGTTTCATGTTTCTATGTTATGAAAGTATGTCCCCAATCCAATTCATGTCCTAAATTATAAACCCTTGCAAATCAGAAGACATTTGATGTATGATGAGCATCCAATTCGTATAGTTAATAGGAAAGAACAAGTTTAGAGATGTAGAGTCATTCCTTATGTAAAAGTGCAATGGAGCAACCATAGTGAAAGAGAATCTACTTTGGAGCTAGAAGAAGACATGAGGAATAAGTATCCCAAACTCTTTGAAATCCAAGGTAAGTCAAGTGTAGAAAACTAAACACATTTGAAGAGGGGAAGAATGTAATGACCATATAAAGATAAAGATGATAATGATGATGATGATGATGATGATGATATTGATTTCCTAACTTAATTAAGTGATGATAATTAGTGGACTTTTATTCTTGAAATTATGCTGATAAGTTACAAGTGGAATATATAGTGGTACTACTTAAGAATGATAGATAGTGGTGTATTAAATTTCTCCTACTCACATTTGCACCACCAACTTGCACAAGAAAAAAAGCATTCGTTACACCTTGCCCAAACTCTTCTCTTTGGCCTTTCTCTTAAATTTTGCAACACCTCTAAAATCTAAGGCTTTTTTACTCTTGGGGCTCTTATAGATCTCACTTTCCCTTTCTCAACTATTTGTACCAGTTCTCCACTAGTTGTTGAAGTTCTAGCTTTCTTCCTCCCCAACAATTCTTCATTTCTAGGTCTTTGGTATATTCTCCACTCCAGTCTCCTATATATTTGTAAATTAGAGAATAAAATCAATTTATTAGATTTGTACACTTAGATTTAGCATTATATGTAAATAAAACTGAGAGCTTACCCCAATATTAGCAAGTGCAGCAACATTAATTACTATTTGAGATGGATTATTTGAAGAAGCTTGACTTGAATGCATTATTGGAGTTGAATTGGAGGCCAATACAATGAAGGCATTGTCAAGTTTTCTATTCTCAGGTTTGCTAACTCAATTTCAATTTTTTGTCCCCCATATTAGACATCATGTCCTGTTTTTGCAAACCACCCATCAACCCAAATTTCAAAGAAATTTGAGTCCTCCATTATTTTATAAATAAAATAGAATAGGTTTAATAATTTGTACATCAAAATTCAAAACAAAGCAAAGCAAAAATAAAAAAACACAGAATAATCTGCAACATTTGCACTTTTTCTCAAGGAATAACTGTTGATAAAAAGTGTTGGATTTTATTTTTGGCTTTAACTTTTGGGACAGATGGTAAATTCTTGAGTTCTATTTTGGGTTAGTAAGAATGATTTAAGATGATCAAAAGTTGTGGCTCAGCAAAAATTAAACAAGGGATTAAAACTTTGTTTTGGCTTTTTAGTTGCTCAAATGAGAAATCAGAAGTGCGGATATATGAGGTAAACAAACCTAAATATTCAACTAGAAACAGCAATGAAAAAAGCCATTTTAAATACAAAACAAAAATTATTTAAACTAATATAATTAGAAACAACAAATAAAACATATCTTAAAAACAAAACAAAAAATACAATATAAAATGGATGAACAATATTACCTTGACGATCAAGTTGGATTTAGCATCTACTTGTTTCAATACGCAAAAAAAAATCGAATAAATACTTTGCTTATGAACAGAATATCCTAAAATCATCAAATATGCAAAAGTAAGGAGGATTAGGGCTCAGATTTAGGGAAGATTGAAGGTTAGGGTTTTTCATCGTATTGAGAGAACTAATTCAGAACAATCAATTGGAATAAAATGAAATCCTTGCCTTCCAGATATAAAAGAGGAAAATTTAGTCATTTGATAAATCTAAAAGATGTTTAAATGAATTAGGGAGAGTGTGCAACCTTTTTAGAAGTACAAGAGAGTATATGCCAATTAGAAAAATACAGGAAATTTTCAGCCTATTGGGCTATTTACAAAAAGATAAAACGCATTTGCCCATTAGAACCCTCCATTAAATTACAAATCACATCCCTTTTCACAATACCAAACAGCCCTTAGAGGATACAAATGTCAGATTTTGGGATTGATAATAACATTCAGCATCCATTTGGTTTCATTTTCAAACTCTATTTTTACACTTTCTACTTGATAAAGGTGAAGGTTGTATTTTACTGGATTGGGCTAGAATTTGGGGTAAATTGACTTTCCTAATCGAGTGGTCCAACTCCAAATACACTTGGGCAAAGATTTGCAATCACAAGCAAATGTCAGGCTAGCCAAGGTGCCTTTGGCTATGGTATTCCAACGCTCAAGCCAGTATAAGAACGAGTAGATAAGATAAGCAGCAAAGTGAGGGCTTTTAGTGAATAATGACATACCTATGAGAGGCTAGCCATGGAGTATTTATAGCCTTCTCCAAGTGGGTAATATGTCCAAGATGCACTTAACACATCTTGAGGGTTTTTATCCTCGTATCAGAAGCTTTAGGTCATATCCCATTTCTATACTATTTTAGATGGCTTCATTTCCAGCTTTCAAGGATAGAATACTATACTGGTGGTGCGTTTTCTATTAGGGGTAACAGTAGAGGCACCACTAAGGTGACATGCACCATTAATGCAAAGGCATGCCACCTGTTATAACATTAAATGTGGCAGTGAAAGGATACAACAATGAGTTAACCTTCCTAGTCGACAAGAGAATCAACTTCAAAGTAAGCTCCGGCTATACCAAAGGATAAGTGGTCCTCCGTGCTAAGCTCTCGTCGGCACTGTCGATCGATTGAGTTCAACCTCCATCCATTGTGCCCTAATCGGGCGACAACGACATTGCACAGTAAGAGATCGAGTAAGTCAACGACATGATTGGGCCTGGCCAAATACTTCACATGTAACTCCTAGGTCAATACCATTAGGTTGGGCCAATTAGGTCATCCCATATCATGAGTCCCCCCCACTTTTGAATTCTAATTGAGAGAATCGACAAGAATGATTGGAAAGTAAGGTTATGAAGTAGAGAGGTGTAATCAACAAAGGTTTTGTGTAATTGACTAAGGTTTAGTGCATTTAATATGTCTGTTACATTGAACCGAATGAAGCGCCAAATGACGATTGTGCCATTATTACAGTCATTTGGGTTTCTTCACTCGAGAGCCTATAAATAGGCATTGTTAAAATGCTCATTTTTCACTTTCACCGTTTTACGTCTGGTCGAGTTCTGTTATAAGTTTTTCTCCCAGCTTATTTTGAGCATAACATTTCTTTAAATATGTTGGGTATGTACGATAATGTGGGTAGCCAAGGGAGTGAAAGTGAGGCGACTAGGTTAAATTAAACTCCACCCCAAGGGAAGGGTGGTAATGATAGCGGGTCGAGTAGTTCTTCAAGCGATAGCTCAATCTCTAACAGTTCAAGCAGTGAACGTGTTGCTTCTGGGGGAGATAAGCACCATATTATTTCTTGACCATATACGATTTCGCAGTCCTCATACATCTATTCAACCAACTAGCTTTCCTCGCAAACTTCTCCAATCTCTTTCATCTTTTGATATCTCAGAAGTCAGGAAGCATCAACAAGTCAAGCTTCTATTACCTTATTACTCGACCTCGTCGAAAATTTTTTGTCACACTATCTTCTTCCTAAGGCCAAAAGTGAAAAAAATACTTTTTTATGTTCGAGGACCAGGGGGTTCAATATTTTAAAGGAGTGGTGGATGGGTCACTTCAAAATGCTGGGTAATTTGACTCTAATTTGGCCCAATACCTTCACTCAAATTTAGCCGAGTTTGCATAGATTGAGACCTTGGTGTTTATCAAAGAAAGAAGTTTGGTGTTGGATGGCTTATTGCCAGCCCAGCTGGACTTACCAATATATGATCAACTAGGTGGAAAATACTATTGATTTTATTAATTTATTTATTTACATGCATCTTCATGCTCGATTTTAATCCTTTATTTTTCTATTGCTTTTTATATTGGCAGATAGTAAGGAAACTATGAACCGTGCAAGGTAAGAAGCTTTGGCTTAAGCATAAATGAATGAAAAGCGTCGCTAAGCTATGATGACTCGATAAAAGGCTGCTCTGGTCATGGCCCCATCGCCTCAACCAGCGCAACCATCTCCAAGTGCATCGCCTACTCAACCTATAGTGACAAAAAGCAACCACCATGCTAATTGGGGTAAAAGGTAAATGTTTGAGTAGAGAGGTCCTTCTCAGAAGAGAGCTACAGTCGAGAGAGGCAAGAGAAATATCGCAGCATTGGGTCAACCTTTGGGTTACGATCTATGTGGGCGACACGAGGATAATATATTGTTCCAACTACCAAAGTTGTCATCTTCTTGATTTGGGATAGAATCAACCATGACTGTGCACAATTTACTCTTAATGGTGTTGGTTAGGTCAATCGGAGCTGCCACATTAAAGATGATAATGGCCAACCTATTTGTGTCCAGGGAAAGTTCATGTATCTGAGCTAAGATACTACACTCAAAGCCTTAGCATACCACACAAATATGGTAAGTGTATAGTCGATTCACATCTTTCGTCGATTGTTATTTACTAGTCGAGCAGAGTTTACACATGTAAAATTTTCATCTATCATGTGAGCCAACTGGGCTACCTTTCTACAAGAGGTTGAAGCTAGCTCTGGCCAATCGTAAGTAGTTGTATGAGGGGGGTATAGAGATGCTGAAGGCACAACTCGAGTCTTCTCAAGCTAAGATTAAGTAGCTGAGAAAAGAGGTCAAGGACCTTCGTAATCAACTTGTGATGAAGGATGAGTAGTTAGTGCTCACTACCACAGAGAAGAGCAAAATGGATGAGCTACTACACTAAGCCAAATTAGACGCACAGCATGACTATGAATCTGGTCATTTAATGGGGTACAATTCAGCTATTTAGGATGCTCGAGCATTATTTTATAGGATGATTTTACTCATACGACAAGAGGCCATGCAGCAATTCATGCTCTGCTCAACATTTCAGGATGCGACCGTTATCTTCTCATTAGATGATGCTAAGAGCATGTTCAACAAAATGGTGAAATAGCTAGAGTTTCTGGGCTATGTTTTTTTACCAGAGGACAAAGATCGCATCAGCCCTATTCTGGACAAATAGCTGCATATGTACCCTAAGCCCGATGAAGCGGTTGCTAAAGAGAGAACTATAGGGAATGCCTCGGTCAAGCCCTCAAATAAGGTGTAGAAGAGGGAGGTCGGGGTGGAGAACAAGCTGGCCGTGATAGCAAAAAATTTTGATTTCACAAACAACTTTGCCTTCAAGATTTGCGACCGCATAGTTGATGTTGCTCAATTTCTACTATCTTACCAAAGTGATTTTTTGGTTGAAAAGGTGGGACCATCCCAACTAGCTCCAACAGCTATCCCACTCATTGCTGCTAGGCTCAAGTAAAAAGTAGATAGCCCAGTGGTGATTTCTATCCCCTCAAGCGATGAGCTCGATTAAGCCATAGAAGAGGGGGCTTATACTAAAAGTATAGGGTCGAGCAACCACTGAAGTTTTATTACATGTATCTACTCACCTTGCCAAGCGTTGCTTTGTAATTTTCTTTTTTTTTTGTAAATCGACTTTGCAATCAAATTTTTGAATTTAATGAGAACTGGTTCTTCTCTTCGATGTGCTTTACCATTTACTTTATTTTGGCACTTTTGTTCTTGTCAAATGTGGATTGTTGATAAACAATAATTTGATCACAAATAGCATAACCCCAATAACAAGAATCATGGTCAATTTGAATCGACAAATGCAAACATAATGAAATTAATCCAAGATCCTGGTTGACTTTGAGGTCGATTTGAGCTATTGTAGTTTTACTAAAATGAGTGCTTTTGTGGAAATGATCATATTAATTTAATGCTTGTCTTCGACTATGTGGTTGAATTTTTATTTTGCTGCTAATGAACAAGGACTTGCAATTCACCTTGGTGTGTGATTAGTTTAGACTGCACTAATCACGAGCTTAGTGATTAATCGCATTGTCATGATATTTTCATAAGGCTCTGCTCAACTATGGGGTCAGGGCCTTAATTGAGCCTATTAGCTTAAACCACTAAGCAGTTTTTACTTATTTTTGTTGGGGTGGAAAACCTCAATTCTACAACTTGAAGCCATTATTTTGGTCAACTATAGGGTTGACTATAAGTATTGGGCTGAGAAGCCTCAATTTGGCAACTTGAAGCTGTTATTTTGGTCGACTACGGGGTCGACTATAAGTGCTGGGCTGAGAAGCCTCGATTTGGTGGCTTGAGGCTGTTGTTTTGGTTGACTACAAGATTGACTATAAGTGTTGGGCTAAGAAGCCTCAATTTGACAACTTGAAGCCATTATTTTTGTCAACTACGGAGTCGACTATAAGTGTTTGACTCATTTTGCTTAGTTGGGAACATGTTCAAGTAGTACGAGTGAATAGTTATAGAAAAGATAAAAACTTCATTTACATAATGCAATACAATGGAGATTCGAAGTCTGCTCATACATAAAACATTTTTAGATTTATAGCGTTCCTAAGTCGTGGGAGATCATTGTCATCCATGTCTACAAGTCGATATATATTATGTTTGTATAACTTGACCATGGAGTAAGGTCCCTCCCATTTTCAATTGAGTTTGCCAATGTTATTTGACATTTCTACTTTTTTGAGAACAAGATCTCTGACCTTGAAGCTGTGGGGTCGAACTCCTTTGTTGCAATGCTCTGTCATCTTTAATCTATAACATTACATTATATTGTAAGCTTCTTGTCGCAACTCGTTCATAGTTTTCAAGTCAAGTTTCCTTTCAAAAGTGTTTCTGATCAGGTTGAAATGGATCACCAGAGTTGTGTGTTGTATCAATTCATATGGGATAATTGCTTCGAAACCATAGACCACTATGTTGATCCCCCACTAGTAGAATGGCCACACGACCTAAATGTTTATCATAGATGCAGTGGGGTGGTGTGGTATGTTCGAATGGATTTGGCAGGACAGGCACCTTCAAGTGAAGTCAACAGTATCTTTTAATAGTGTGGGCCAAAAGTACCCATATCTAATAACCTTATGTGCCAAAGATCATCCTCCAAAATGACTCACATGAATGTCTACATGGATATCTTATAAGATCTCATGAGCTTGGTCTAGATCCAGGCACCTTAGGGATGGTTCTGAGATCGACCTTCTATAACGTTAGCTGTGCTCATCGAGAGCAAATTTGGCTGCTTGACCTTTGAGCCTGCATGCCTCATTTTTATCTTTAGAAACTGTATCCTGACTCAAGTAGATTTTTATTATATTTTGCTAGGAAGAGGCGGCGGTATCGACATTCGCCATAAAATTCTAGTCGAGAGTGCCTATTATCAGTTTTTTTGCAACCAAAAATGTTATTGCCCTTTCTCTAGTGTCTTTTGTCAAGCTAGTGAATTTTGATAAGGCATTAACACGCTTGTTCTTTGATCAAGGTACTTGGCTGAGGGTGAATTTTTTGAATGTTTGTTGTAGCCTTGTCACCTCAGCTAAGTGCTAACTCATCATGGAGTCCTTGGCCTCAAAATTCCCCTTGACCTATTTTGTGACTAGCTGGGAGTCCATAATGGTTGCTAATTGCTCAACTCCGCAGTCTACTTCCATTCTGATTCCTACAAAGAAGGCCTTATATTTTGCCTCATTGTTAATGACTAAATAGTTGAGTTTTATTGCAAAATCGTACTCCTCCACCAAGGGAGAACGGAGGGAAACACGCATCCTCCCATCTGAGGCTATCGCTAACCTATCGACGTGCAAAGTCCACATGAGAGAAGTGTTACTATCCTAATCAGAGAGCCAACCCGCTTGACACTGAAATTAGCTAAAACCTATGCTTTTATGGCCATTTAGGACTGAAAAGTGATATCAAATTCTCCTAACTCAATGGCCTACTTGGTCAATCTTCCTGACATGTCTGGTTTTGAAAGCACCTATTTCAATAGCTGGTTTGTCAATAATATGATGGCATGGGACTAGAAGTATGGTCATAGTTTTTTAGCTGCAATGACCAAAGCGAGAGCAAACTTCTCAATCTCAAGATAGTTGTGCTCTAGGCCTTGTAATACCTTGTTACAGTAATAGATAGGTCGATGATTTTTGTCCCTAGTCAAGATCAAAACTGAACTGATAGAGGCTTCGAAGATAACCAAATACATGCACAGAATTTCTCCTAGCTCTGGTTTAGCAAGCATTAGCGACAAAGATAAATATTACTTCAATTCGACCAGAGCCTAGTCAGACTATTCAATCCATTGAAATTCTAATTTATTCGCATTTTTAAGTATGCTGAAGAAAGGTAAGCTCTTGTCGGCTAAGCTAGCAATGCACCTACCAAGAGCTACAATCCTCTTGACCAATGTTGTACATCCCTGACCGTTTGAGGTGGGGCGAATCCAACACTGCTTGGATTTATTGTGGATTTGATCAAATGCCCCTCTGACTAACTATGTAGCTTAGGAATTTGCCTCATTGAACCACAAAGGTACACTTATTAGGGTTTAACTTCATGTCGAACACTTGCAATATCTCGAATGTATGGTTGAGGTTGATAAAATACTCCTTGGCTTTCTCTATCTTAACAAACATATCATCAACATAACCTTCCATAAATTTTCCAATTTCATTCTTAAATATAAAGGTGACCAATCTATGGTAAGTTGCCCCTATGTTCTTTAACCCAAAAGGCATGACCAAGAAACAATAAACCCCATTGGAGACTACGAAAGAGGTCTTATCTTATCCTTGGGTGCCATAAATATTTGGTAATTATCTTGAAAAGCATCCATCATGCTCAATAATTCACAACCAGCAGTAGAACCAACCATTAAATCTATACGAGGAAAGGGGTAAGGATCTTTAGGGCAAGCTTTATTCAAATCAGTAAAATCATTACACATACGCCATTTTTCCTCATTTTTAGGGATAAGTACAACATTACAAAGCCAAGAGGGGTATTGGATTTCTATAATATACTCTGTATCTAAGAGTTTGTTGATTGCCTCATCGATGATCTGACACCTCTCTATATTGAAAGACCTCATTTTCTGCTTAATTGGCTTGTACGAGGGGTCCACATTGAGACAATGGATAATAATGCTAGGGTCGATTCCCTAGAGTTTGATGCCTAATACATTGATGTTTCTGCATAGAAAATTGGCCATATGACACTCCAGGTAATGGCTCAATAACTTTTGATCCTTGTGGTCTTGCCCTGGCCCAATCACTTTTGATCCTTGTGGTCTTGTTGAGGTTCCTAGGCTCCAGCTTGATTGTTTTGAATTCTCTAATAGGCTCAATCTTAGTGTCTTCCAACTTTGTTTTCCTGCTTGCTTGTCCCTTTATAGGTTTTGCTATAAGGGCATCCTCCGAGATCTTCGATTATGGTTAGGTCTTCTACTCACTCGACTTGACCAAAATAGTATAACAGCACCATACCTCCTTGATGTTGCAAAGGAGCTTACCTGTGCCCATTGGGGTCAAAAATTTGATCTTCATATGGTATGTCAAGAGGATGGCTCAAAAATTATTTAAAGCTGGTCGTCCAATGATAACATTGTAGGTAAATAGGCATCAACGACCAGATAATTGATCATGAGTGTTCTCCTGCAGGGAGCTTCCCTAGATGATGTAGACAGGTTGATGGAGCCCTCCAAGATGATTTTTGACCCTCTAAAACCAACCCGGGGTGTGCAAACATGCTTGAATTTTATCTATCTTAGATGTATCCTTTTCAAGATTGACAAGAATATGATGTTGGCAAAACTACCATTATTGACTAAGACTTTCCTTACTCCAAAATTGGCGATCTCAACAGATACCACCATGGGGCAGTTGGTTTTGTGATTAACCCCCTTATTTTCAAGGCGAGCGAGATCTACATCAATGAAAGAAACAAGCTCTGCACTGATGGAAAGCTGAAAAACTATTTTAATTGAAGTAGATTTGGTCGAATTGAGCCTTCTCTGGGTCTGCCTCCTGGCGGACTTGGAGTCCCCTCCAGTGGAACCCCCTACAATCATATCAATAGCTCCTCAAATAGGTAGGCAAGGATCCTAAGTAGGCTTCTTCCCTTCATCTTCTCTCCTCAGGCAAATTGACCTTTCTATACATAGAGTCTAGTCGGTCTTACCCACTTCTAATTGAGTACCTTCAACTACATATTTCTTAAGATAGCATTATCAAATTAGCCTCTCAATTTCATCATGTAAATTGAAGCAGTCTATGGTATCATAGCCTATTTGCTTGTGAAAATAGCATTACTTCTTCAGCTTCCTCGTGGCTTTAGTTTCACTCAGCTTCATGGGCTTTTTCAGGAGGTTAGCATGCTAAATCGTGAACAATACCTCCTTTCTTGGGAGATTGAGCAGGGTATAATCATAGAAGCATTTGATGGGAGATCGACAACTCTCCCTCTACTATCGATCATCTTTTTCCATGTTCTTCTTCTTGTAGACCTCAGGATTGCCAAATTTAAGCCTATCTATCTCCTTCTGGGCCATGTATCTTTTTGCCTGGTTGAGTAGCTCCTCCATTGATCAAGGTCACTCACGTACCAAGGCATTAGCACATTTCTTATGTTTGAGCCCAAGAAAAGCACATCGATCAAACACTCAATTCTCAAGTTGTCGATTTTCAACACTTTTATGTTGAACTTAGTGAAGAAATCATGCAAGGACCCCCCTTAATGTGCAAATGGGTATAGGGGAGCTTCACCTTCCTCTAACTTGCGAATTGATGCAAGAATTTGTTGCACAATTGGTCATATAAGTAAATTAATGCCAGCTCAAGCTTTACAAACCAATTGAACGCAATACCTTAGAAGGTGGTCACCAGCATCTTAGCATGGATGTATTCATTGTAGCTATGTATTTGCATCATGTGTTTGAACTGCATTAGATGCACGTTAGGGTCCAACAAGCCATCATATCGTAGCAGTCTGATCGGGACTTTGGCATCAATGGCCATTCGCTTGTCAATTATGTTCTAGACAAACGACAATCCTCTTTCACGATGAAACCTTTGGGGACCATCAGGGTTAGGGTTTCTCTCAGTATTCCTCCTCGAGATCTCCTCCAGACATCTGTTCAACTACTAAACCTAGTGGGATACTTCCTCCCACTCCTCTCAACCCACTTGAGTTATGTTCCTATTTGCTTAGGATTTTGAGCACTCGACCTTATTACGTTGTGGGGCTCAAATGGGCTTAACGTAATGATCAACAAAACCAACAATTTTCTCTTGGGGGTCTAGTCTCGAGCGCTCAACCTTAACGCATTGTGAGGCTTGAATTAGCTAAGTGCAATAATCGATAGAATCAGCAACTTTCTCCTAGGGTTAAGTCGAGTCCCTTCTTTGGGGAGGCGTTCAGTTGTATTAGCTGGGGAATAGTCAATGTGACCACCTACTCAGGTGGGGCACTAGGCCCTGGTGTGTTTAACTTTTGCTGAGGTCAAAAATGAAGAGATGTAATCCTTCTATCCTCTTCCCTCTCTGAAGCAGCTCGCCTAGTGTTTACCATTTTTTTATCATAATCTCAATGTTCCCATAAATGATGCTAAATGATAAGAGTGAAGGTTGTGGTTTACTGGATTAAGCTGGAATTTGGGGTAAATCGACCTTCCTAGTTGATTGGTCCAACTCCAAAGACACTTTGGCTGAAATCTGCAATTACAAGAAAATGTCAGACCAGTTGAGATGCCCTCAGTTATGTCACTTTGATGCTCAATTCAATATAAGAATGACTAGATAAGATGAGCAACAAAGTGGGGGAATTTAGTGAAGAATGGCATACCTATGAGATGCTGGCAATAGGGTATTTACAGTCTTCTCTAAGTAGATGATATGTTCAAGATGCTCTCAACACGTATAGAGGGTTTATGTCCTTGCATTAGGAGTTTTAGGTCATCTCTCATTTCTGTACTATTCCAGGTGGCTTCATCTTCAATTTTCAGGGGCAGATAGTAAACTAGTGGTGCACCTCCTATCAGGGGTAGCAATAGAGGCAGCACGAGGGTAGCATACGCCATTAATACGAAGGCAAGCTGCCTATCAGAACACAAATTGCTGCAGTGAAGGGATCTTGCAATGAGTTAACCTTCCTAATCGACAAAAGAATCGACCTCAGAGCAAGCTCCAGCTGTGTCAGATGACAAATGGTCCTCTATGCTAAGCTCTCATCAAGACCGTCAACCGACCAAGTTCGATCTTTGTCCATCACACCCTGATCAAGCGAGAATAGCACTGCACAGTGAGAGGTTGACTAGGTCGACGGCATAACTGGGCCTGAAAGGTGAAATGGGCCTAGCCAAATACTTCACATGTAACTCATGGGTCGATACCATTGGGTTGGGCCTGTTGGGTCATCCCATGTCCCTACTATTTAAAAATTGAAATACATCATTTTTTATACATTTTCACTTAATATCATTTTTATTTTTATTATCAAAATGCATCCCTCAATAACATATGTATCTTCTCTTTCTATTTTATTATTTTTATTTTCCTCCACCTACAATCTACTGAATCTAACATAATCATAAATTTTTCAACAATTTATCCAAATATAAATTTATTTTTAACTCATTTTAACTAATTAATTTTTTAAATTTTGAAAATAATAAAAATGAAATCCAAAAATAAAAATAAAACTGAACGAGCGCAACAGAAGGGAGGAAAAGGTCAGCAAGCGGAGTTTGACGTCAGCTGTACTTTATTTAGAGAAATTTAGAAAAATAGTACTAAAGCCGAACGATTTTCATTGACCATTTGTCAAGTGAATCAAATTTCAATTTGCAACGTAATCTTTTAACTAGGCAATTCAACATATGTAAGTAACATGTGACAGGCAGATTATCATTTTTCCTTTTGTTAAAATTTTTAATTATCTCAAAATTATTTATTATGCAATAAATAGTCCAGTTTTTTATGATTGTGTAATAATTAATTAAGATGATCAAAGTATTAGATAAATAAACCCAATAATTTGGCCAGACAAATTATCCAACTATTCGCATATATAAGGACAAGCCTTTTATATATATACAAGCTTATGTGTTTGTTATCATTTAACCAAATGAATAATAAAAATAAATAAAATTATTCTATCCCACCTATTCATGCAAATCAAACTAGCCCCTCTTTTGGTCTTGCTATTCTTATTTTTTTGATATATTTAATATTGTCTTTTTCCTTAAAAATTGACCTTTTCTAGAAAGAAAATTGATATTCACTATGAATTTAGGTTAGCTTATCAAACTTACGTCATGGTAATGATATTTTATAGACTGGAATCCACAATTTTGAAAGCTATGAAGCCTCGGGTTTAACCATTTCGACAGAAACATTAACAAAATTCACGAATTAAAGTTCACAGTATCCCAATTCAGGCCATGGATATATCTTTTTCCCCTCCTATATGAATGCTATTGGGGTTTCACAGGCATTGGCAGCAAATCTCGTACAACGGCCGCCTGTACAACACAAACTAACCTAGAAAATTAAGCCTTAAGCCCAAAGAACACTACTTTACGGCCTTCCATCCAAGTATAATTGATGGTTGATGGTTGATGGTGAGGAAAAAGAGAACAAAATAGAGATCCATCTATATTTATACTGAATCAGGAAAATATATTTCTATAGAATACAGATAGAACTGAGGTGGCTGTACATGCAGAGAGCTAGGTGATGCTAGAGACTGTCAGGAATGCATCCCATAAACAAGTTGAGAATCAACTTTTAATTCTTCAAATCAAGTTTCCCACTCTGCTAGAACCCACTCTGTATAACATTCAGATATAGGTGCCAAAACTTATGAAAGAGCGTCCTTCATTATTGCACGGTGAGATAACTGCTGCTCGTAAAGATCACGAAAAATTCGGTATTTTGCATCATGGTACTTCCTTACTTTTGGGTCATTAGAGGGATAGACAACCTGCCAGGGGTGTACGCCAAAAAATTCAGCAATCAGAAGTAGGAGAAAAAACCTTAGCAACTTGAGTCTTAATGCTAATTATTCATGTGACAAGCTACCATAGAAGAAGACAAACAATCTTAAAGGGAAAGAAAGAGGAAAAAGAGGAAAGATGGTGGATTTGCTGAGCCCTTATCTCTTTTAAATCCAATGAGAGACAGAGATAAGAGAGAAGGCCCACATATACAGATACCATGATGAGTGTATCATGTTAGATGTTTGGATGAACTCTGGCTGGGGATCATCTATGCTAATAACTGACAGTTGCACTTTCACCACTAAATCATAAATACACAATAATCGGTTGTTGCCTACCTGCCCGGCTGCATTTAGTGCTTTCATGGCCTCTCGGACAGTGGAATATTTCTTTGAAGCAACAGCACCAAGAATAGCAGCACCCAAGAGCACTGATTCATTTTCCCGTGGAAGAACTATAGG